>LKNJ01001913.1:0-150399 GCA_002120245.1 Maccullochella peelii
AACGTGAAGCGCTGTGAATACTTTCCGGATGCACTGTATTTACAATATAGTTATAGTATGAATGATGCTGTATTTTAATTAAATTAGTATTACTTAAAATTTGATATCCTTAACAAATCCAACATTAACATAAATAATTGATTACTTATCAATATTTCATCCATGTTCGCCTGTTAATCAATATTGCACACTATTGCAAAGCAATTTATATAAACACAGTTTAGCTTTTAGTCAGTTGGGTACTCTGACCTTCAGACTTACACTGCACTTCTGCTGACTGTAATCTGGTTTGTTTTGATTATGAACTGCTTAATTGTACTGAGCAAACTACTTGAACTGCACAACAGAGTGAATCAGAAGAACTGCACAAGCCACGGGAATGTTGTGAGTTGGGGGATGAGTGTTCTTCCGATCAAAAGAATAACTTGCAGTTGGCTGCTGAATCCCAGAAAGCCCATTCAGTAACATGCGTGCTTGTCCTGAGGGGTTTCTCATAATACAAATGTTGCTCAATATTTTATTGCAATTGTTGATATCTCTGCACAAGAGATGAGCACCCCTATTTCCTCATGGAGGCCGCAGAGCTTCACTCTGCCTTAGACCAGAACAAAAATCAATAATTGCCTTAGACAGGTCACTAAAACACACACACAACTGTTTGGTGAAGTGTTGTGGGGCAGAAATACCACTGATGTTCACAATAAAAGCTTGTATTACACAGAATATGATTGTGTCCCAAAGGGGGGAACAAAAAGCTAACAGCTGGGTGACTAAACATAATTATGATTTTGCGCATTATAGTAAAACACTCTTTTATGTCCTATTTTATTCCCTTTGTATTTGTTGATGTTATATTGCATAAAAGTTGTGCTTTTTAGGTTTTGTTTAAAAAGCCAACATCACCTACTTCAAAAGGCCTCATATGAAACAATGAGACTAAAGACTTATTATTATTCAAAGGACGTAACGAATAAACGACACAAACATGCAAAATACTCACCTGCAAATATTTACTACATCCAAAAGTAAACTAATCCTTTAGTTCATTGTCTTCATAATTTTTGTGTCCTATATAATTCAGGGTGATGAGCAACACAAACAGTCAACAGGTCCGGAGCTGTGATGTGACGTCTGTTCAATGTCAACCTCATGGTGGCACTAGAGGGAAAGTCCCCTGATCACTAAAGTAATTAGGCTTCATCCTCTGGGGACCATGAATGCCTGCACAAAATTTCATAGCAATCCATCCATTAGTTTCAGAGATACTTCAGTCTGGACCAAAGTGGTGGACCGGCCAACAGGCCGACAGACTCTGTCACTGACGTTGCCATCCATAGAGCCACACCGCTAGCACAGCTAAAAATTAGGTGACAGATGGCCAGAAAACTGAGACTTCCTCACTTTTAAATAAAGAGAAGTCTCCTAGAAAATAAATTTTACACTTATGCAAAGTCGCATCTTCTGAAATACACCCACATTAACACCGGATGTCAGTTTTTTGCTCAGTGTGTTTACCAGTTTTGTACCTGCAACATGCTGTACGTGTGATGATTAAAATCTAGTTGCAACAAAGTTGTTGACAGCTTAATGCAGTTCAGAAGCTTTAGTATCAAACATGTGGCACTGATTATTTTTCTCTTTTAAACTCTTAACAATTAGCTGAGAGAGAAAACATTTGAAATGGAAACTAAACTCAAACTTATAATTCAGAGCATATACTGTAATTGCATAACATATTCTCTGTTAGTCAAACCATGTACTCTGCACTGCCAAATGGTAATACAGAGCCAATAGTCACAGCTGAATCATTGTACAGATATTGAAATGCAAAAGGCTGAGGAGAGAAACTGAAGGGATAAGATGACGACAAGACAGGAAATTCATAACTACTCGACCTCTGTGCTAAGTAGCAGCAGCAAACCATCCATGGACATTTAACCTCTAAAATGTGTATGAACTCTATTCTCCAGAGGAGGGTTTGAAACAATCAGCCCTCTGATGAGGACATTGTTTGGATATCAGTGCACCATCTTTGCTATGTGACTGGCAGGCAGATTTCTTCTGGTGATTTGTGGATATGCTTTTACTTCAGAAATCGACTTCAGGTTGGTTTTCTGAATTTCTGGATTTATGTTATAATATTTAGTTTTTTGTCTTTAATACCAGTATGTAAAATTACACATTTACTATATTTATTCAGCCACTGTCATTCAGACATTTTGCTTATGCCCTTGTGCTACAAAACAAATGTTAAGATATTTCTACTTGGTACAGAAATGATGTAGGTTTTTGTACATATATCATACAAGAAATCCACACAAAGCACTCTTTTCTATCATAATAAAATGAAAATACATGACTAAATTCCCATAAGTGGTATAGTGTTGATTTTTAGCAGTGAGGATTCTGAAATGTGGCTGTAAAAGTATTCAACCCCATTTACTCACTCAGGCTGAATTGTTTCGCAGGCAAAAACATTTCAGAACATACATTATTCATATGTCATCCTCAGATTCAAGATTGCTTTGATTTTATCTCCCTTGCAGGGAAGGCTTAGACCCATACCGGTTCACCTTAACAGGCTTTTAGGGGTTTGTATGCGTGAGTCAACTGTCACTGATAAGTCAAATATTCTACATTTACTTCACAGCATATCCTACACACCAACATCTCTTTATTGCATAGACCTTATATGTGAATGTAAAATCAGTTTTCAAAAGATAATATGTTTGTTGGTTTCTGGATGGCTTAGGACCAAAGTACATCTCTGACTGTCTTTTACCACATGAACTGGTCATCTCAGGTCATCTGGTAGAGGTCTGATAACAGTTCACAGAGTCCAAGCTAAACATAGAAAAACAGCTTAGTTATTAAGCTGGAACAATCATCCAAAACATTTACAATATTCCCTCAACATGACCAGGTTAAAAGGTTTATGTTCTCCAGCACCAGACCTTTATCTACCCTGTGCTCACATCCTGAACTCACTCCTATTTATTTCTGCATTTTGATGAAAATGTATTTTTAAAATGTGTTTCTATCCTTCCGTTTTGTGTGTTTTAAATGTATTGTAGCTCATTTCATGGATTACATAAAAGCCTTTTGACTTGGCTTTTGTGAATATGTACAGTAAATAACATTTTGCTTCATAAATAATTTAGAGTTTAAGCATATACATTACAAGAATAATACATGTTAAGGGACGTTTGGGACTGCCTTTACATTAAGATTGGTCCTCAAATTTTTACCATTTCCAAGTTCCCATTTTACATTCCCACTCCACTTAAGAAACTACTTTCTGTATAAATTCAACCAAAAATCCAAAACATAAATTCAGTTAATGTTTTAACTGCTTCAATTCCTAATCTCAGCATCCCCTTGTCCCCTCTTCCTTGCCATTATTGTGATAGGGGAGCCCTGGGGGTGGCTGTAGCACTTAAGGTTTCTGCATTTGTGACTAGGGGCCACTACAAATAACATCATTTACAATTACAGTTTATGTGATGCTCTACCAAATACAGTTTCACTTACATCACCTACCTGCTATACTGGGATGATGGCAGCTAGAGATATATGTAATGCCATTGTTGGAGTTTTATAGTTTCTAATAACATGGATGTGATTTTGTTGAACTTGAAGCATTAAATATCCCCAGAGCCATGAAAGAACTCTCAATTAGACAAGCTGAATGTGGCAGGCTTCTGTAGGGAAAGATGTGTGGGTTTGTTGTGTTAGCTATGATGAAACAAAGATGAGTAAACAGCTCTTCATCCTGGAGACACACCTTGTGAAACAGGTTGAAATTTCAATTCACTGCACGGGCAATGTGTGCCATTAAACAATAATGGATTTGTCTTCAAAAACGTGGAGAGGTTTTTTGAACAGCATCTAAAGCAGCTGGTGAAGCTTGCCTCCTGCATTGCTCAAGGACACTTAGGCAGCATGAAGAGGAATGCAGGGTGGGGTTGATAATGGGGGCTTGAACCTGTGTCTCTCTCACCACCAGCCATCTGCTTTTAAATAAGATGCCACTCCTATGTGGAGATCTAATATGATGGAAAATATAAATATAGGCTACCTGCTTTACTACCACAGGTTATGAGTCTGTGGTTAAACGTTTAATCGTCCATGGCAACGCTGCTGTTAGTTTGATGGGGGGCAGGATTGGTCAACGGCAGCTGACCGCGCCCTCAACCCATATAAGCTACCTACCAAACTATTACCATCAAGTGTCGGGGGAATGACGGCTCTGCTGCTGCTGCCGCCGCTGCTGCTGCTGCTGCTCTCGGTGCGGCGGAGGAGAGAAAGCATCTTTGTCTGTACGGAGGAGCTCCGGGCTTCCCTGCCTGCCTGCCTCCATCGACACGCCAGCATCTAAAGATAAGGAGACTATCCTTTTAGAAGACAGAGGTCGCGTATTCATCTGCCGCATTCATCTCTGCTCAATTTAGGATTTTCTTTTCCCCCCTCTTTTGTGCCTGGCTGGAATAATCAAACCCCCTCTGCTGTCTCCATGTGTCGGATCGCTGGATGATGCACAGGTAAATGACACCGCACACCTCCTACACAGAACCGACCTTATGCACGGCGGTAATTAGCTTTTAAAGCGTGCTGCGGTAGAAAGCTACAAGATAAGCCTTGGCGTGTGTATGTGTATGTGTTTTTCAATGTCAGTTGTCCTGGATTGTTTCTATTTCCAATTCAGGGATGTTGGGCTGCTGCTCGCCACTTATTGACACTTCTCCTGAGGTGTCTTTTGGAGATTCCACTTAATGTAGCCAGAGATGATCAGATTTCAAACCAACCATCTTTATCATCAGTGTTTACAGTCAGTTGAGGTGGGTGGAGGAGAGAGATGGTCTCCAAATTCAACACGGTTGCGGATGAGGTCGCTTAATTGCGTGCCGGAAGACATGTCCTGTGGTTGGGCTACAGCACATCAGTGGTGGCTTTTCCTTTGAATAAAGGCTGCAGCCCCGGCTGAAACATGGAAACGAGATCCATAATCTATTGTTTGATTCGCCACATGTCGGGCTGGCTTGGTATTAATTTTTTATATAAATAAAAGTGAAGTTAAGGTGGTCTTTGAGTCATGCAGCATGCAGGGCCCTTGTCTCTGAAATGCTTAAGGTAGCCTATCTATTATTGAGAGGGATTTCATGTTCTGTGGCAAAGGATTGGTCCAGTTTAAAGATAGGAAGGAGAGAGAGACAGACAGGGAGGGAAACAGTAGCTGAGTCAAGCAGCTGCCACATCATCTGCAACAGAGGAAGCGTTGCCTGTATTATCCTTTAAAATGAGGGGAAAAGTTGAGAGCTGGAGGAAAAAGGTTTCTTACCTGTGATAAGATAATGTTTTTTAAAACCTGCAGCTGGTGTATCCACACCCCAATAGGAAGCTGTTGCCTCCATACAGCATATGGCACCAGTTGACCACTGAGGAGGTGGTGTGGTTCAAATGAAAGCTTATGCTCCAAAATACAAAATGTTTTTAAAAAGACACAAGTGAAGCTGAACACTAAATTAAAACACTGTACAGTATATTATAAGTGGATAAACAGAGAGAAACAGACAGTTTACTTAATCATCGTCTATTGCTGTTGAATTGCATAAACTGGTGTGTTTTTAATATTATACTATTAATTAAGGATGTGTTTGTTTTATCTTTTCACTGTCTTCATTGCTATCGCTTGAAATGACAATGATTCTAGGGGCCCACAACCTGATATTCCCCACAATAATTTGATTATTTTATCAAAAAAAAGAGGGGAGGTGCCCTGGATTCAGAGCTACACCCCTGCACATCTCGCATACACAGTGCTGCCCTTCCTGCACCTCCTGTAAACCTATTTGCTTTGCAAATTCTACTCCAACAGTCACACGATACATTTTGTTACTGAGTTCTGAGTAGGGAAACTGAAATCTATGTATTCAGAGAACAGGCAAGAGCACTACTAGCTCAGGTTTCCAATTCACCTGAATTAGGTGACCACCTCTGCTTGGCTGCTGTTGCACGCTATCTTTCAGCACCTCACTTGTGGACAGCACGCAAGTGTTGCGTCTCAGGTCCGTTGCACGTTCTCTCATTACCACATGCTGTTTGGCTGCACTCTTAAATTCCTGCTGGTTGAGCTGACAGACTCATTTAAATGCTATTGCATTCTTAAGTAAGCCATTTGGATTCCTGAATTAGAGCCACATTGGCAACAAGGAAGTCATGACTTGCAATGCTCAAAACATGAACAATGAACTTATGCAATGCTGAGCATGACTTTTTGTGCTTATAGTGTTGTTATGGTGATATTTTTAGGCAGCAATACAACAGCAGGGTGTGTCATGGTCTTGGCTTTTTGTTTTCTTTCTGTTATACTGCATTTTATTTTTTCTCGGTCATGCTTCATTTATATTTGCGCCTCACATCTTTATTTTTATTTCTGATACGCTCTATTTTGACACAGGCTATGCCGTTGCCAAGATTTTACTCACCACTCAGTATTTTTGGTGCCTTCAGTGCCATCCTTTCCACACTCGTGTTGCTATGGTCTGACTCACAAGACATCTGTCTCCATCGCTGCTTCCAATGAGATTTAAGGTTTTGGGTAGAGTTAGCATTTTAAAAAAGAAAAAGGTGTCACTGCTGCCACAACAGAAACTAACATAATACTACTAGTAATAATATTGAAAATAATATTCCAAATAATTATATTGCTCTTAATATAATAAAGCTTCATGTTACGTCATGTTACTTCACACTCAGTTTAATAATGGAAATTCTTTAAGCCATTATCTCTTAAAGCTGCACTTATGTGACTTTTACATTAGCATGGCAGCTGCTGAGTATGAAAAGGAAATAATATTTAAAATTTAGACATCTTGCACAAAGCACCATTCAATATGCAAAGAGATGGATGATTGGATGACACGAAGGAGGAGACTGCTTCAAATAATAACAAGGCAGAGTTGACATGGTGTGTGTGTGTGTGTGTGTGTGTGTGTGTGTGTGTGTGTGTGTCACAGCTCAATAGCTTCAGTATGCGTACTGGGGAAGTGGAAGGTTACAGATATTGTGTGGCATTGCGAATCGTGTCGCTTCCTCTCTATCATACCCCATCAAGGTCATATCCACAGACTGAAAGTGGTGGCCCTGGCCTTTTCCACTCCTGGCTCTGGCAGAGGAATGGGGCCCGCGGACCACTGCTGCTTCTAATCAGGGCTGACGCGTGACTCAGTTGCATGCCAGCTGCACAGCCAAACAGGGATTATGTCCCTGGATGGTGAAGACAAAAAAAAAAAAGGTCATTGTTGAGATCTTTGTCTCTCTACACCTTTGGCGAGTTTGGGTTATTTAATTATTTGTGCGTTATTTCTAATGAAAACACAATACTTAGATAACTGAAATCCGGCACATGATTCAAAGCATATAGCTGGGAGCCTTATAGTCACAGTTGTGACACCAGCAGCACACTGGTTAAGTTACAATCTGGGTCATTGTGCTACTTGTTTTCAAGAGTAGGTAGAAGGTTGTAAAACAGTATTAAAGTCCAGATATGGACTTTTCTGAAAAAAAAAAAAAAAAAATACATAAAAAGCTGCATATACAGTGGCAACTGATTTGGAAAGCTTGATTGATATTGTTATATACAGTATGAAATAATAGTCAGTGAAATTACTAGTTATTTTCACCACAGGTGGTACAGTAGGTGGAATGAAATGAACAGTGGTCTATAATTTTCTGAGTGCTACTCAGGATTCAGCAAAGGTTGCTGCATTGGAGCCTGTCATACTGGGAGACGCAGTGACAAAAATGTTTTTGAACAACTCAGCTGTGATTCATTAAATATGTGCATGACAAAAATGTACCAGATCAAATTTTAGCTTGAAATAATGCAGTCATTACAAAGAAATGAATGAAGTTATGAAGTTCCTTGTGTATTCCATTCCCAGTATTTTTCATCGGCACAATGCTGCTCAACTTAAAATATCCTTTATGTTATTTCAGTGAGCCAGGACAGTGCAGGAGGTAGAATGAGACAAACTTAAACCTGTGATATTATTAATTATGAAGTCAAGATCTGGCTCACATGTGATAACTCAGAGGGCAGCACATCCAGGGTTTTTCTTTCAGGAATACTGGTGCATTTCCTGCTGCTTAACTGACATTGTTGCTGTATCTAAAAGCTCATTTGGGTACAGCAGAAACGCATTTTTTGCCCCACCATGTAGTGCAGACACAGCTTTTATAACTGATGGCCTCCTATGGTCTCCAATTAGCCTCTGGCCTTGATTAAGAGGCTGCTGTAGACCAGTAATAACAAAGAAAAACGGAAATGAAGTAATGTAAGTGTTCATAATCACACAGTTTAACATTGCACAGTTCTGTTGTAATTCGACCAAAATAGCATAAAGAATAATGAGTTCTTAGAGTGCAGATAAAAGCCCCTGAAGGTGATATTTATAATACGCATTCACTATTAAACTTAAGTTATGTGACCCAGCAGTTAAAGAAAGCAGGTTTGTCTTTCTGCTCCATTCAGGTGTCTTTTGCACATTCAGAAGTGTTGCATTACATTGCAAATGTACGTATTTCAGCTCATCCATTGTTGTTACTCTGTGACAGCATGAGAAAAGGAAGCTGAAACTGCACTGTTAACCAAAATGTGCCCAGGCAGCATAATCAGTGCCCTTAGAGATATAAAACACAATTTCACCCTGTCAGGATATACATTATGCAGTTACAGTGCTCAGAAGGCGGTAACGCAATGAGGCCCAAATCTACTACACAGCACTGATAGGGAAGATGTAGAGGTGGTAAAGAATAACAACTACTCTGTATGCTCTAGTTACTGTATCATTTTCAAATCTGCATTTTTACTTCAAGTAGAGTGGGGGCAATGTGATATGGGACTAGATATTGTCTGGTGTTTTGGTAGTCATACTGTACAGTAACATCATGATATACTTTGTGTGTGTTTTCCTCATTCCAAAGGCTAAATTACAGTTAAGTGGCCCAAATTGGGGAGTTTAATTGACTGTGAAAGGACTGGTCTTTCCTAAAATATCATCACATTACTGTATATTGATACTGTACAACAATATTAAGGTATTTGATCAACAATAGGGTGATGTTTGGGTTTGTCAAGTTTCACATTTGATTTAGTTTTGCCATCCCTAGATGCAAATAATGCCTTAGTAATGAAGGTCAACAAAAAATAAATCCAGCAACAGACTGGATCAATCCTGCACTATATTCATGTTAGCACTTCAGTTAGTTACTTCCTTTACAGTACATCAGTGTCCTCTTTAAAGAAACGTGTGCATAAGCCAATTTATTCTGCTAAAACACAGGTGACATGAGGAAGGTCATACGTTCACCTTAGCTGACTGTCAGCCTGATAATGCACTTTATCTACATCACCTCAGCAGCTGCCAACTTCAAAATTAAAAAAAAAACTCCCGACTACAGTTTGGCCAGTTGAAATGTTTTGATTGAACTTGCATCAGATCTGTTGCCAGAGACTTCTGACAGGGCTGCAGAGGCCTTACACTATCTTAGTTGCAGATCACTTGATGAATCTTTCTCTTTCATTCCAGACGTTACTCTCACCGGCACAGGCATTCATCTTTTTGAGGTAATATCCACAGGACTCTCGCATGGGAGGCATGTGAGAGTCCACAATGAAAGGTAGCTCGTGTGTGGGTGGTGGGGATAAGAGCAGACAATCTGGTCAGCCATTGTAAATTACATTATACTGTAAGAGTTGAGGTTAAAGGAGCACAGCCCTGTGAGCTTTTCTCCTTCCTTATCATGTCACATTAAGGCGGACGGCAGATTTACGTGGATGAAATTGATCAGTGAGTGGCATATCAGGCTGGGTGTGAATCAAGAGATTTTTAGCAGCTGCCTGGCTGTCCATCCATCACGCTGATCTCTGCTGTGCCTGAACCGGGCCTGTCACACTTAGATGGCCAACTGACTGCAGCATGGGGGATGGTGTGGTAAACACTGGGACAGTCATTTATTTCAATTCACTCTGTGTCTGCAGGCGTCTCTCATGGGGAACAGATTCATGCTAATTCGTTATAGTATGCATCGGAAATCTCATCTAATACCGCGTTGCAAAATCAATCTTATCCTTGCCCGAGGCTGCTTCATCTATAGAGGCGTTTGTCTCGTGTTTCCTACCTGTGTGAGGAGGCTCCATGCCGTATCAATGTCAGCATTCATTGGGTCTTAGTGGAGCTCTCTGATCCTGGCCAAGAAGCTGTTACCCAAGATTAACCCAGGCTGTTCTGTTGCATAGCTGCTGAAGAGGAGAAGTGTGTGTTTGTGTGTGAAAAGAAGGGAATCAGAGAGTAGGATGCTTGCTTGCTCCCACTCTCCGTTTTTGTCTGGTGGCATCCTCCTCAGGATGAGATGTGACAGCACTGGATGATCTAATCATGGATGTCATAGCATAGCTGCTTATTAACTGAGATTTCAAGGGCAAACATTTCCATCATTAGTAGTATACTGTATAAACGGGTGAGCTTTATGAGCTGGTGCAGTGCTGAATGATGGCTCCTGGTAATGTCACTACAACACAGGAGGGACTAACTTGTCTCTATTATGTGCATATACAGTATAAGTGTCGTTATGAGGAGCTAATTTTTAGAAACACGCATTGATACGTAGTGTTGTAGTCGAGGACGAAATCTCCGCCGCACTTGAAGTCTTCTTTGAGAGTTGAGGGGGAAGGAACTGCCATTTATAGTAAAAATCACTTGGGTTGCTTTCATGATGGGTATGTTTTAGAGTATTTGCATAATCAGACTCCTGACGAGGCAGCCTGAAAGATGTGTGGATTTATGAAGGGCTTCATTGATCTTTGATATCTGTACTGTAAATGTTAACACCCTGACAGTGTATTTTCTCTTTATTGCTTTTGGATCAGTGTATGTTTTGACAGTTTAAATTAAATATATTTATTAAAAAAATAACATCTTCCCCGTACAGTTTTGTGTGTGTGTGTGTGTGTGTGTGTGTGTGTGTGTGTGTGTGTGTGTGTGTTTGCTTGCGTCCATCTTTTAGAAGCCAGGATCTCCCATTGAGATGTTATCCCAATTTAGCTGTCTGTGAGCTACAGCACACTGGTGCTAACCGACTTAATAAATGCTGTCAATGTTTTGATTTTATTTTCTGAAGTTGTTTTGGGTTTTTTGGCATCATATGCTAACTTCTGTTACTTACTTGTATATACTATTAGTATATTTCAATTAGAGCTGCAATGGTTTGTTAATTAATCAATTAGTCGAGTGACAGAAAATTAATTGGGAACTATTTTAATAATCTGAAATAATCATTAATCATTTCAGTGTTTTTTTTTTAAGCAAAAAGTGGCTCAAATTTGATTTGAGTTGCAGGTGCTCAGATGTGGAAATATTTTTTTGTAGTCTTAGATTATAGCTCATATTAGGTTTTAGACTGTTGGTCAGAAAAAACAAGACATTTGATGAAGTCAACAGTCTAGGATATTGTGATAGGAATTTTTTCTTTCTTTTATAGACCAAACAATTAAACTATTTGATCAATTGCCATGTAATTTGGTACATGTAAAACTGAGTCTGAGATGTCCCACATTGGCCACCGTACAGAGGATAAGCCATTTTGGTTTGGTACGGCCTTTCTTCTGGTGCCACCCTCAGGGCAAACTTGCTAGCAGTAAGGTCTAAGAATAAAAAAGTTGTCCATCCATCCAACAGGCGGATCCTGGTGGATTCCTTTTTGACATATTTCTACTGTTTACTTTGCTACTGTTGCGACAAAAGATAAAATAATTGCCGCTGTAATATTCAGAGTTGTCAATTAGGGTCTCATAGTATTATAAATCACTATGCAGTGTTTTGGCATCTGAGAAGCCTTTAAATTCACGGATCTGTTACTCAAACTTCCTATATTGTGTTTCATGTCTCACCAGTACCTGAAGCAACACGCCCCCACCAACGCAGCCCCTTCCTTTGTTTTAAAGCAGGGCTGATTTGAGTCTGAACACCCGCTTAGGCAGGAAGCATTTTCCTGAAATATCAGTGCAGTGAGAGATTACACAGTATCATCAGAATATCAAATGCATGTATGAGGCTAAAAGATTTTCCCACTCATTCCTACTTTGGCTTACCTGTGTGAGATTGACAGGTCTGACTAAATGGCGCTCCATGGCATCCTCTGCTCGTCCACACACATCACTCATGCCATTATGTGCTGAAACAGAGTGGAGTGGGTGGCAAGCGGACAATGTTGGTCTTTTCAAAAAATATAGCTAAGACAAGTAGTTCTGTTCAGCTCAGTGACGATCATGTTCTGTATGTAATCACTTTTTTTCCCAAACACTGAAGTCTGAGTGAATAGATTTAATGTTGACAGTAGATATGCCAGGGCTAAGCTCCGTGTAATGATGTTTGGGAGCCTTTGTGCCTCAGCTGAGCCCCCTGATACCCACAACCCGACCTCCACCTCTGAGTGTGATAAGGGTGGTGCTCTGATCCTGCTGGATTGGACGGAAATGGTGATTATAGCAGGTTAATTTTGCAGCATGCAAACATGTAAGCTAGATGCTGCCTGCTGTCTTGTCATTTAAATCACATTCTTTGCTGTGGAAACCAAACTGCCTCTCTGAGGAAGGCATTTCAAATGGTATTAGTTATAGCTATGTAGCAAGCAGATGTGTATGCATTTAATCCTTTACAACGCCTACAGTACATTTACATTTACTTAATGAGGGTATTGTGCACAATACCGTGTTTATGCTTGTAGCTAGTTATGTAGTTACCTAATTACCTGGCTTACTGGTTTGTGAAAATGTCAGCTGAATATGCTGCCCTGTACCACTGAGAAAATGGAAACTCCTGTTGTGT
Organism: Maccullochella peelii; assembly: GCA_002120245.1. Taxonomy (NCBI): domain Eukaryota; kingdom Metazoa; phylum Chordata; class Actinopteri; order Centrarchiformes; family Percichthyidae; genus Maccullochella; species Maccullochella peelii. Next base: position 12,888 of record LKNJ01001913.1, read on the forward strand.
ACATGCACTCACTGTATGGCCTACATACTGTTCCAGCAAATAGATACATACTTTAAAGAGGTTGTTCGGCTTGAATGCGGTTCGAGCCACCGCACCATATCTGCTCATATTACACTTAAATCTACAGGTGCAGTAAAAAGACTAGCTTTCCCAGCAAGACAAATTGGCAGTTTGGGCGGACATAAATAATAGGCACATATACACACCAACAGCACAAAACCATGACCACAAATGTTACAGAAACGGTTTACACGATTGTTATTGTTGAATATTTCAAATTAAAATTCAGAAAGCTACTTTCATATCACTGATAAAAAACAATTTGTGCAGCACATAATGTGAAGAGACAGGTACAAACATCTCATTTTCAGCACTACAGATATTGGAAGGGTCATGTATCTCTTTGTGAGTTATGCAACATATAAATCATCAGGATAACAGCTGATGCAGAGATATGACTTAAAGGTCAAGGAGAGGATCAAGTGGATGATGAAGATGAGGATAATGATGGCTGTGTTGGTGATGAAGATTGTATGCTTGATGGCAGGGGTGATGATCCTGCTGATGCAGATGTTGATGAGGGCGGTGATTATATCTCTTAAGCTTGCAGCTGAAGTAAAAAGCACTCCACAAATGCAAAACATCTGTGAAAATAAAATGCAGAGAAAATCACAACTAAAAGCAAATGTTTATAGCTCAGTATGGTTTGTAATCTTTCATTTCTGGTGCTAATATAACACCTTAGTTTGGTACCAATAGCAAAATGACATATTTTTCAATATTTTCATTTGAGGAATATTATCATGTTTTTCAGCAAAACCCTTTTTATTTAACAAAATAGGCCAAAGCCCCAATGCAGAAGTATTAAAGTAAAAAGTAGACGTTTTGGGAAATATGCTTATTCACTGTCTTTCAGAGAGTTAGATGAGAAGACTGATACCACTCTTATGTCTGTCCAGTAAATATGAAGCTACAGCCAGCAGCCAGCTAACTTAGCTTAGCACAAAGACTAGAAAATGGGGGAAACAGCTAGCCTGGCTCACAAATTGACACTTTGTATTTAATCCGTACAAAAACCAAAGTGGAAAAAACAACAAATAATCATTTTACAGGGGATTATGTGCCAGACTATTTCTTGGTCTGGACCAGTTGCCTGGCAACCAGTGGAGACTCCACGAAGCTACTGGTCCCAACCAAGAGTCTGTTTCCTTTGTTCCCAGTCTTTGTGCTAAGCTAAGTTAGCCGGCTAATGGCTGTAGCTTCATATTTACCATAGAGACTTGAGAGTGGTATCAATCTTCTCATCTAACTCTCAGCAAGAAAGTGAATAAGTGCATTTCCCAAAATGTCTGACTTTTTCTTTTAGTGTTGTCTTAACAAAGCAGCTATACAAGAGCTTTCCTCTAAAATACCCTCTAAAGTGAGCAATATAACACATTTCGTTCTGCACTCAAAGGTATTGAGGTTCAATATTAAGAATTCTCAATATCTGAAAAATATTAAACCATGTTGTGAAAAATGATTCGTCTTTCATTAAACAGATGCAGATACACATGCCACTAACCATGGGGCAAGATCCCACCAGAGTAGCATCAAATCTTTTTTTTTCTATTCAACAATGGAAAGTGCAAAAACTCATACTGTAATATTGAGTAACATACAAAATGACCAATCCATCATCACTGATGGAACAACTCAGCCAGCTCCCTCACCCCACTCAACAAGGAAGACACATTCTCTGCAAAAAATAAACACTAAATATCATCTATAAGTAATTAAAGTTTCAAGTCTCACACCAGCCACTATAGATGAGTGCATGTCCATCATAAAAGATTGAGTTATTCCAATGAAGTTGCCTCCAAAAAAGAGGAAAAAGTAGAAGGAATAGAATGTAAGATTCATAAAGCCGAGAGAAGAAGAGAGTGTTGTTTGTGACATGACATACATTTGAAGTCGGGACACTGTCATGTACTGTGAAAAATATGGATCTCTCTACTTGCACTGAGAGCCTGGAACTGCAAGGCAAGTGCCCACAGGAGCCATGAAACAACATCAGTATGTTCCAATTACGACTTCTGCCAAATAATCACGCTTTCCTACATCTCAGGTGCACAGGGGGTAGTGTTTATTAAGTGAATCACAGGATACAACAGAAACAACAAGACAAGGTCAAGGTGACACATGTGAAGAGGAAAGGCATCACCTTAGTGTTTTATGTGCACTTTGCTGGGAGGGAAGCTGTATCTGATAATCGGAACGACACCAAATTAAAAGATGGCGCTGTATACACTTAATAAATGTGAAATGAGCTCCCCTGCATGTCACCATCGAAAACATGTATTAATACGCTTATTAGCTTTCTTGTTGATAGTTAGATGAGAAGATTGATACCACACTCATGTCTGTATAAAATATGCTACAGCCTGGAGACGGTTAGCTTAGCTTAGCATTGAGACTGAAAGTAGGGGGAAACAGCAAGCCTTTCTCTGTTCAAAGGTTTAAAAAAAATCCACCATCAAGGGATGACAATGCAAATGTAAACCACAGGGGCAGACTGGAAAAAAGTCACAGAATGAATATCTTCTCAGTCCAAGAGAAGGCATATGCCATGTGGTGGATGCTGTTATTTAAGAATGCCACAAATTATTTTTATTTCATATTAAATTTAATTGCACTTTTTTAATTTACTAATTGTCATGCTCTTCTTCCTTAACCATGAAACACCAACTTTCTAAAATGTTTAGGATTTAAGCTGTGCTTCAAACAAAGTGGCAAATAATCACACAAATACATTCAGACAGCTCGACGTTTCGGCTACAAACCCACTTCTCTACAGAACTCCTAACCTGTAGAACCTGTGACAGAAAAAAATATAAGAGAAATGGGTCAACAAACAACATCCTTGTCAGATTACTGATTGGTACACAAAGAACCTGGACTGACTGGTAAACAAATACTGCATTTACTTTAAACTGACCTTTGAAAGGAAGTAGACCTGCTATTCACCATGAAATCAAGGGTGGTTCCAGTCAAACACAGTAATGTTTTAACATAGTTGAAATTCATGAGACATTTGTTCTGCTTTTATCTGAAGAGCTGCAATAAAACCCGTAACATTAAATAAATTAAAGTGGCTGTGATTAAAAATGTCTCAAAAATGATAGTAGCTTTATTCATAGCCATGCTAGCGGCATGGCTGTCATGTCAGTCTGTTGGTTGGTCGGTCAGTCCACCACTTTGGTCCAGACCAAAATATCTCAACAATTATTCGATGGATTGCCATGAAAGTTTGTACAGCCATTCACCGTCCCCAGAGGAGGAATCCTACTGACTTTGGCGATCTCCTGACTTTTCCTGTAGCGCCACCATGATGTTGGCATTTGTGGTTTTTAGTGAAATGTTGGATGGATGTATTGGATGAAATTTGGTTCATGTTCATGTTCAAGGATGAATTTTAATTACTTTGATGATCATCTAGCCCCAACATCAGGTCTCTAATTTTAATTTTTCCAATACTTTGGTTTTTGACTAAATACCTGCAGAACTAATTACATTACAGTATCAGCCTCAGTTATACTTTGTGTTTAGTTACTGTAGCAATATTACAGTGTTAGCTAACAGACTAAACTAAAATGATGAACATGGGAAACATTATACCTGCTAAACATCACCATGTTAGCATTGCCATTGTGAGCATGTTAGCATGCTGACATTAGCATTTAGCTCAAAGTACCACTGTGTCTAAATATAGCCTCACAGAGCTGCCTGCTAGCATGGTGGTAGACTCTTGTTATGACATTACAAGGTAACCTAAACTCCATGTCAAAGGAATAGTTCACCCCAAAATTTAAGCAATGGTCTTTTGCACTTTAGTTTCTGTTCAGTTCAATACAAACAGTTTTAGTGGCAATAGGGATATTATGTAATGGCATATTGCATATTAGGTATTTATATTTTACATTTGTGAGCAGTCCATAAAAACTGATGGCTATGGTGTGTTTTTGGCACAAGCTTTGTCATTTATAGTAGTGTCATGTCAGCATGACATTTCTGATGATGGAGTAACAAATGAACTGTCCCGCATGGTCTTATCTCCAGGTAGGGGCAGAGTGCCATTGAGGGAAGTCAGGAAAGCAGGAGCAGTAAATCTGCGACTATATGCATCCTCCAATTCATCCTCTCAACAATAATGAGATCTATTGTTCAGCCTGAAAAAAGTAAATGCAGAGTCTGTATTATCATATTAAATGACCTTGCAAGTATGGTGGACTATCACAGTTCTTCACCTACACACAGATTGCATGTTGCGCCCAGAAAGCGCCATGCAATCAAAATGCGGACAGTGAGAACATATACAGTAGAAATACCAGGTGCAATTGTAACATTTATTATCCAAACTGATTTTCTGGATTTAGATCACATTTTACCCAGGTGCAATACTTCACAGCTCTATGACTTTTCCTTTCACTACAAACCTGTTAGATGTTTAGTATCACACAAAAAAAGATAGTTCAACAAAATTATCAGCAGAGGAACTTGCAATGGATATTGTGTCCTCCAATGTCAAATTTTTTGGCCTTATTTGGAGAAATCTTTTGAATGAGACAGCCTGGTTGATCTAACATGACGTATTTGGCCTTGAAATGTGGATTTCCAAAGAAGTGAATCCTGAGACACAGCTTGTGTTAATGTAACAGAAAGATCGGTCAAATGAGTTGAATTGGTACATGTGGGGATGAGATTTTCCAATTTTTCAGCTTCTTGCACATGTGCAAACAGAGCTGGGCAAAAATAAAAAACTGTATAATTGTCATTGTATATCAAATTTTTGTGGAATCATAACATGATTTGATGATGAAGATTTGATCATATATATAATGATTTCACTAAATCAATGATTCCAAGAAAACTAACAAAATGAGTTAGAGATATATGAAGATATTTGTCTAATGTGATGTATAACAGTGGAATGCAGTTCAGTACAATGCATTGTATATCTATATTGCATATATCTGTCATATTCTGATACATATTGATGCTGGACAAAATATTATTTTCTGTTTTGCAATAGAGTTCACCCAGCCTAATGTTCATAACTTCAGCTGTATTTTGAGTAAATTTGCAGCCATCATATTTATTTTTTAGGTAATGTAAATGGAAGAAGGAAAATAAGAGGTTGAATGTCTCACAATTCAAGTCTTAAGATAGAAGTTAAAGAAAACTCCTCTTCCAGGCTGGTTAGGATTCACTAAGGAGACACAGACACAGACAGAATTTATTCCAGTCTAAAACCCAGCGACAACCGCTCACTGAGGCCGCTTTTATAAGCGCCTAGTAAACAGTGCAAGAAGCTTCAGCTGGGCCAGACTGCGGTAGCAGCTTGTTAGAGTGATCCCACACAGATGAGCAGCCTTCTGTGGCTCCGTCCTGGGTGCTGCAGGGTGGAGGGCGGGTGCTGTCCTTGTAACTGTGCTGTAGGTCCCCAGGCAGTATCAGTGCCTGAGTGACAACCCCCTTCTGCCTTTCGCTCGCTAATATTTGCATGCATATCCTATTTATATACTCAACTTTTATTGCAGCAGAATTCATGCTTTTTTTTTTCAACTGACCGTAACCTCCTTGAGCTTATACAGTATATGTTAAAAAAGATGTTTACATATTTATATTGTTAGTGCTCTCAGTCACCTTTTTTATTTTCATTGTATGGTATATGTTATTGTTTATCCTCATAAATTGGCATTAATGTACACACATTTGTGAAAGCAGTTTGAAATCCTTAAAGATGTAGGTCATATTTTAATGATAATTGCTATAATCATCATTGATTATTTTATCAATTAATCATTTTGTCTGTAAAATGTCAAATAATAGTGAAAACACACCAATCACTGTTTTACTAAAGCTCAAGGTGATGTCTCCAACTTGCTTGTTTTGTCCGATCAGCTGTCCAAAACCCAAATATAATCAGTTTAATATCATATAAGAAAATTACTTGCTTGAAAAATGACCTCAAAATTGTTGCTTATCAATCTGATACTCCTTCAAAATTATTTTTAATTCAACCAGGCTGCTATACTCCTCCCCATTCCTTCCACTAATAGACAAATTGTCATAGCGTCGCATGCAAACTCCTGCTGGTTGTGACTTGGTGTGATGATTGAATATGGTGGTGTAGGTGGAACAAGAAGGTGGAGAATGAAGTACCCAGTGAAGACATATTGGGTGCATCCCTTGAGGCACAAAAACTGTGACCTGCCAGTGAGATAGTTGTTAATTCAGATCACATTTATGGCATCAAACTGCTTCACCCTGATTTTATATCATGGCGTTAATGGGCTTATACCAATCATATCTATCTATCTATCTATCTATCTATCTATCTATCTATCTATCTATCTATCTATCTAATAAAAGAGTACTCTGTCACTTTGAAAAATGATTAACGTTCTCGCGGTGCTTCATTGCAATTTCTGCAAAGTCTGAACTATGCAAATCATTACAGTGATAAAACTGAGTTTCTCTTTTGGAAGCCAAACTGCTGATATGCAGTCAACTTTGGTTTGGTGGAGCATTGAAAATCTCCTGGTCACTCTCTTTGTCTGCTATGCATCAGTACTTCCTGGTGTGCTGACCCAGGGTCTCCTGTGGTCCCTCCGGAGGAGAACAAGTTGAAAAAGAAAAACCAAGTGATTACAGAGTTACTCAACTACATTCATGGTGATTAGGTGTGTTATTTGAAATATTCATAACTAACTATCTTTGTACTATGTTTGTCCATAGAGGAGGAAAATGTGGATGCAATTAAGGGAACTGGGATGTACCCTATGTGTACTGTCTCCTGGGGAACACAGATGAAATATGAAGAAGTAAATAAATGATGAACTGATTTGGAGGCAAGATTATGTTCTAACAGCCAACCTCTATTCTGAATTATCAGCAGGACTCCTATATGCCCCTACAATTTGTCCTTTCTGGAAAAAAAAAATGTATCTGTGACTCTGGGTTATTTGAAGAAATCAATTCCCAGTTATACTCTGTAATTACTAAAACATGCAGCTAGACAGATGCATAAATGATTCATTATGAGACAGCAAACAAAGCAAAAACATTTTTTGTCACTGTTTTTTTTTTGTCTTTCATCAGCTCTACCATTAATGAAAGCATAACATGTTAAAGCATTAAAAAATAATATTTAATTAAATAAAACTGCTTGGAGACAAAGTTCCAAGGCAGCAGCCCTTACGTATGATGTCTTTAATCTCTCTAATACAAAGTTTCCATTAAAGAAAACATCCTACAGTGTATGTAGGTGAAACCAGGCCAAATTAGATTTAATTTTTAAATTGGTTAATTAAAAGTGTGTATCATTATTGCAGTCACTGTTTCCATCTATGATTAATAGCTATAAATCTTACAGCTCTTTTCTTGTTTGACATGAAATGTATTACAATGATTTAACAGGCTGTTCCATTTGTCTGTGATGTCTCACTCAGTAGACTCTCCTGTTCTGCAAATTGTACAAATGGCTGTGAACTTGAGAAGCGTAGACAGCAAGTATTTCTCCAATATCATAAGCACATGAAGACGAGAGATTACAGACTGTTGAAACTGATTGGCCGTGTTTGTCATGTTCATGTTTGTCCAGCTAAACTCAAAAATAATCCAACAGCATAATCTGGCAGTTACTGTAAACCTGCATTACAGTAACATGGAATCAAATGACTATTTACTGTGATTGGTATGCTTGTACTGCCAAACCCAATAGAAATAATTCCCAACTGCTGCAGCTTATATCTGCTTGTAGCTCATTGTTTTGAATGGTTCAGTCTCACTGTTCTCATCAGCACTCCCTATAAACCTGACAATCTCAGACAAACATTTTACTTAGACCTAAACTTCAAAGTAGAAAAGTCAACCAATTTAGCTCAGTGTACGATATACTGAAACATTACTCTTTATTTTTTGTTGTTTGTTTTCAAAAATAATTGTTCTTCACTAAAGTTTTGAGAAATCTAAAGTAAGTTCATAGGGCATCATGGAAAATTCAGGGGGAGATTAGATAATTCACCCCGAGCTGTGACGGCTCTGCTTCTGATGTAGTCGCTTGAGAGTTAATCAAGAGTTGTGTCTCACCCCATCAGAGAGTAGAGTTTATTTCTGTAGCATTCATTTTCAGGGGAGCTGCTTTGCCACAGTCAAAGGGAATCTAATGCTCACATAAATGCGGTGCCCAAATGCTATAGATACTTCATTAGATATGCGTACCTCACCATGGCAACTAACATCTTAAAACATGCCCTGTTTTGCTTCGAGCATCACTCAGACTATGAGCTCTAAGGTTGCAGGGGTAAAAAATTAAATAGGTGTGATGAGAAGTCGTTACTTGTAGCACAACCTTTACTTGATGCACAGTTCTGTGACAGACCCATGCCTCTGGTAGATTGGGCGTGCATATTGAGCACAATTTTCCTTACGCTCGCTCCTGTAGGCCTATTGGAATTGCTTTCATAGTCTTGCAGGCTCCATTTAGAGAATGACGGGTAATCAACCTCCACTGGTACTCTAATAGGAAAATTGATGGGTGAAAAGAATAGAGCAAAACAGCTGCGGAACAGTAACCATGTGGTACACTGGGTACAAATGCTGCATTCTTCTACAATGTAAGCCGAGAGAACCTGCTTGGGTAAACTGTAGATAAGAAGTATGATTTCAGAACACTTACAGTTCATTCATTGCATTCAAGCATCGAACAGAAACCAATGCATGCAACAGAGGCTTGCTGCAAGACGAGAAGACTTTGGGTTCTGTCTAATATATGGACTCAAACAGCATGCTGCAAAATGACTCTGCAACAAGCGAATAAACAAAAAATGGTGTCATCCAAAGCATATCAAAGTGCATACAACTGCACCGACATGCACATTCTATTATAACAGTTCATTATTGCCAATATCTGTCAGATTTGTCAAGATTATTTGCAGCAGTTGAGTAAGTTTATCATTTCGTTCACAGTCCACCTCCTGTTTGGCTCTTTCACGTGTTTATCCACTTAACCAAGTGGACGGAGTAATACTTTAAGATCACCACTGTGTTCACTGAAACGTTACATAGTATCATGCTTCGATCCCTGTTGTTCAGTGTCAGCCATGAAAGCAAAAACTGTTTACTCCCTTTCCCTGCAGCGTAGAGTCTGTGTGAGATCTGCACATGCACAATCAGTAACTGTTGGACCTCCAGCCCCTCTGCCTGCCTCTCTGTCCTTCCCCAGGGTAGCAGGTTGACTCTTACAGTAGCGGCAACTCATTCATGCTGAATCTCTTCAGCAGTGTAATGCTGGTCCTGAACAGACTGATGCTGAAGACGTTCCATTTAAGAGAATATATTGATTGAGCGGAGAAAGTTGGATGTTTGAAATGGTATTAGGTGGAGAGCCCTCCACTTTCAGTTGTTCAGCCCTTTGACTGTGAGGGCTATGCTTCTCTTCTGGCACAGCACTTACAAGGAGCTTTCCTTTCCTAGTACCTGTAGAAGAGCCTGTAGCCGTGGCGTCCCACTCGCCTCTGGTGTCTCTTTAATCATCTTCATCAATTCCTGTCCCCAGTAGGGATGAGTCAAACAAATAAAAAGTGTTAAAGGCTTACTGTAGTATTTACAACTTGTCCATGAACATTTTTTAAAATATTGATATTTATATTAACAAAGAAATTTAACGCTGTAGCACACAGAGTAAAGCAGTGTGCACACGTTATGTGATTTGTCCATCTATGCTTTGGCCGTGTCACATGTGCGTCAATACAACCTCTTTTATAGATAAACATATCACATCTGATCAACTCCTGCCTGTTTTGTCATTAAATTCATGCCTCTGAGGCAAAATTACCTAGCATCTACAGTAGCACTAGCATTTCTAACATGACCAGTGTATATTTTACTGAATGTCTAACCATCCTCTCTATTGCATTGTTTATACTGATCCAGGTACATAAAACCTGTGATTGTAAATGGATGGTATATTCAGAACTACCATGTCATTTTGCAAATAATGTGTCATGGTTCTTGTATATGATATAAAGATCACCATTCATATACTACTACTGAATAGTATAAAGAATATAACGGCACTGGATGTGGTATAATAATACATGATGGTATGAAAAATGTACTATGGTGCAGCAGAGTTATTTTTGCATTAAAGTATTATAAGCAGAACTAAAACAGATCAAAATGTTGGCAGGTGAAAAATAAGCCACTATATTCTGCAGAGTTAACCAACGACCAAGACCTGCTTAAATTCATAATTGTAGGTATCAGTGATTTTTTTCAGTGGTGGAGGATACACAGAAGTGTGTATCTAGTTGACACAGGCCCCCACTGAAATAAGATTAATTGGCCACCCCTGGTGTGTGGACCATGATGGGTAATTGGCCTGTTGTTTTAAATGAAGAAATAGCATGTTACCTAGTGAGAAAAGTCATTAAATGTAGAGGAGGCAATGTTACAACCAGCTTAACTGTAAACACCTTGCTCACAAGTGGATACTTGCTTATTGTGTGATCAATATTGGTTCCTATGTGGACAGGAGAGCAGCTGACCCTGGGTCCACACACACCAAGGGCCCCAATTTGAGCTCTCTACCATATAATTAATTGGATTGTTATTACTAGTACCTTACCAGTGCTATGAATTTTGTAGGCTAAACAATCCTGTTAATGCCAGAAAGCATCAAAAAGTTTGTAGACAGTGCAACTTTTTCCTTTTCCTTTTTACAGTGGTACATTGTTGGTGGGTTTTGTAAAGCTACTTTAACAGAATTTAAACTAAATGTAATTTTAAGAGGTGTTACTGTAAATGTACTATAGATTCCCTCAATCAGGATGTTAGTAGGGGTTGAAAATTTCCTTCCGAAATCCCAAAACAAGGCCTACTTAAGCTCAAACTGTGTGCTGCTGAATCAGCCTTAAAGTAAAGCCTTAAAGTGCAGAGAAACAACATTGCCAGACCAGCATCACAAAGCCCCATTGGGACATACTGTCCTTTGTATGTTTCATCTGCCCTGTGTGTGTTAGCTTAATAGTCCCTGAGATATTTTGAGTGTTGGTGAAATTGATGTAAGCAAAAAAAAAAAAGTCAGTGTGGCCCTCGGCCATCTTTTTTTATTTCAGGTTTTAAACAAATCCTTCTCTATATATTCCAGTATATGAAAGTTGCAGGTGACAGGTTATGCTAGGTCATAGATGCATTGTTTAGATATGTGGCTTTTCTGACTCTGTGTCTATATAAACATTAATGTATATATAGAATATTTCATAGTTTATAATGGGCCCTATCTTATCTTATATTCGAATGCCAGCTCATTATGACTGGAAGTAGACTTGTCCTTAAGCTTTCCTAGCAACGCAATTCCAGTGAAATCACCTATAAATACGGTTAGCCATACTGGGCAGTTGTTATATGCTGTATATTAAAGTATTCTTAGCAGAGGGTGTGTTGTTATTTATCATATTTTATGTCTCACAATGACATCTTGGAGCACAAGTTGCTCTTAACGAGTGTATAATGGGAGTTGCTGCAAAACAGTTATCATGTGGCGAGGCCATGAAGCTGAAAGCACCACATGCCTCCATGTTTTTTATATACCATAATACTAATGTGTTGTTTGTCTAAATCAAAACAAGCTGAAGTCGACCACGTATATACAGCTGCGACAGGTTCTGAGAAGCATTTCACACACCATACCTGACCCTGGCAAATTGCAATTCATCCTGTGAGGAGGGTGTCAGTTTTTATGACCTTCCACGATACAGCTATTCCCATGATAAACCCATCTATCAGAAGGTTTTCTCCCAGCCTGGAGCTTTCTGATACTTTGGGGAGAAACTTTGATTTATTTGCTGTGATGCGCTCTTTCTTGCAACATCTACCTTTAGCGAATAAACCCAACTGTGGCAGTCCCTCATCAGCAGGAGACCCAACAGAGGCTGTAATTCCCTGCAGACTCAAACACATATTATATTTCTCGCAGTGGCAGAGATGAAATTGGGCCAAACTTGCATGAAATGCCTGTGCTCCTAGTTGAGAAACGTCTATAAATGAGAAAGAACTCAGTTTAACATAACATAAAAATTATTTCTTGCTTTCAGAAAAATGTGCTCTTTTTGTGGTTTATTGCAAACCCTAGAGCTTTAACTTGACCAATTATTTACAGTAGTTTGTATTTATTGTAGACTGATTGATGACTGAGTCTGAGTGGATCAATACTTTGTGTGTAAACCGCTCTGTATTTCTTTCTCTTTCTGAGGCGACAGGGTGACTTTGGTACATTTTGTGAATGTTAAGAACAGAAAGCTCAACATTCATTTTTCTTTCTTATTTCTTCATTTATTTCTTATATTTTGATCAGATGTGAAATATACAGTATGACACGTAGTATATAGGCATCCTTGAGATCTACAGTCTTTTGTGCAAAATGGTTGTAATAGATTATAGCTTCTGATTTTGCTTTTGATCACTTATAATTCATTCACACAACAGTAATATTGCTCTTTTATGTGTTTTTAATAGGTTTTGGACAGCAGTGGCGTTATTTGGCACAGAGGCATAAGCTATATCTGGCTGTGACTACACAGACAGTACTTGTCTGTAGAATAAATGTATTATTGGCTTTGTTCTCTGTTGGGAAATTGTTGTAAATAATGAAAAGATAAATAAACACCACAGTCATCCTTAGAATATGTGTAGTTTCCCCAGACAGTCGTCCACAGGATGACTGGTCACCAGTTCTAGTTTCTAGCCTTTCTGAATGGTAATACTGAGCCAGGGCAGGTTCCCATTTTACCCAGAGACTGGTGCATTACTTTGTTAGTGTCCTCGGGCCTTGGAGGCGCACCCTCTTTTGTTATCACAACGTATTGAATTTTTTGTTTTGTTTGTTTGTTTCTAACACAGGCCTCTTCCTTTTCATCACTCCCAGCCTCTGGCCCGCATGTGTTGTTGAGCTGTAATGTCTTAGCTTGAGCCCAGGGAGCGCAGAGGGCTTAAGGGGCTCAACATCACTGAAGTTAGTGAGGCCATGGTTTGTACCAAAACATCTGTGGGGGTGCTTATGAAACAGACTTTTTTCCACCAGCTTTTGGAAATAAGCATAGGTCTCAGAAAACTAGTGAGACCGTCTGTTTCCCTTCCTGCCTGAATGCTAAGACATGAGGTGTGGCGACAGGATTGAGATGCTACTTGGCCAAAGCATCTTGTTGAGGACCTGTTGCTGGAATCTCTAGGCTGTAGCCATGATCTTTATGATAACCAGAAGTAACCAACAAGTTGTTGGAAATGACCAGTGTGAATCATTGCTGAATGCTGAATTCTGACAATTAAACCTCTTCACTCATCTCCGGATTTCCCTCTCTGCCATTTTAATGATTTGTAAGATTTTGTAATTAATTTTCCATGTTATTCATAATGACTGTAGATTATTCACCCTTTTTTATACAATCAAATGTTAGTAATCTTTCCAGCTATTCATTACATGTTCCTCTTTTATGTCTTAGGATGTTGGTAGGCTGAGAAGAATGGAGGCTGTACCTAAGCCGCGTGCCTAGCTAACCCATGGGGAACTGACAGGAACAGCGCTGGATGGAGGCCAAGACACTGGATGGCGAAGACGAGGAAGCACACAGTCTTGTGGATCACTTGTGTTGTTTGTTCTCTTTCTCAGCCGATCCAAAGTAGATGCAAAGTATTCTGCAATGCACCTCATTTGTTCACTCTCTCACGTGTCCCTCATGGAGAGATGGCAAAAAGAATAAAAAGGATAGGCAGTCAAGATTAAAGAAACTCTTTTACTGCATGTGGGAGTTGCAGTCTTATTTCTGCAAATTTTAGGGTAATAACAAAATAAGTGTAGACACTAGATAACATTTCCTCCTCACAGCTCTGTTGGATTCATATGAATTAGAGACCACAGGGGAGCCAGTAGTTGTAGATAGTAACCATCATGGGCAGGTGTAAAGGCAAGGCTTCCTGGCTACTGTTGTTAGCCGGATTGGTGCTAACAGGAATAGCTTTGGAATATGAGGGGGTTCCTGGTCAGTGGACACGCTATGGTCAGTGGGATGCCAAAGCAACAGGTGAGCTCAGCTTTATTCTGAAAACCAACATCAGCAAAGCCCTGGTGCTCTATTTGGACGATGGAGGGAACTGCGACTTCCTGGAGCTTCTAATTGCAGATGGGAGGCTCCAGATGCGCTTCACCATCCATTGTGCTGAACCAGCCTCCCTGCACACAGAGACGCGCATCAACGACCAGCGCTGGCACAGAGTCCTTCTCTCGCGCGATTACAGAGAGACAAGGCTGGTGGTGGACAACGAGGAGAAAGTGGCCGAGGTGAAGTCCAAGAAAAAAGAGATGGTAGTGGCCAGTGACCTCTACGTGGGTGGAATCTCACCCGATGTGCGTCTCTCTGCCCTGACGTCCAGCACTGTAAAATATGAGCCTCCATTCCAGGGCCTTATAGCCAATTTGAAAGTGGGAGAGGCACTACCAGTACTGTTGGATGGTCAAGCTGTTCTTAGTGATTTGGAGTACATATGTGCCACACATTCTCCATGCAGCAACAAAGGCCTGTGCTCCGTCAGCCAAGGAGAGGTCCTCTGTGACTGTATCAACTCCAGCTTCAGGGGGAGGTACTGTCATGAAGGTGAGGAAAATATAATCCTTCTGTTTGTAGCAAAATGTATTTTTAGCCTCAGTATTTTAGTATTTTTTGCTGTATGATTTTGGGACAGACAGAGTTTATTTTAGTAGTTAAATGTGTTGCTTTCTATGAATATTTTGACACTTGTGATGGAGGCATGTTGTTGTTTGCATTGTATTCCTGAACAGTGACCACTGTGGCCACAGTAGCAGCTACATGATAATGCTAAATGCTAAAATGTAGTGTAACAATAGCACAAGTAGGGAAGAGTCACAAAATCATTGCAGAGCAGAGGCATTTCATGCAAAATCACTCAGTAATGTGACTTATACAGTAATATCTATCTAAAGTTTGCTAACATTAGCCATTATAAGCAAATGTCATACCAGACCACCTTATTATCTTACCTTTTACTTTGTTTTAGTCACCCTGGTGCACATTTACAAGTCACTAAGTGTCACATGTAACAAAGGCACGTCACTACCAGACAACAAGGAAATAAATATTTAATTAACACTTTAACCTATATGCCTGATTTTTAATCTTGAAAACAAAAAATTGTGATTATACAATTTCCTACAATTAACTGTGTAGTCCTTCATGATTTGCTTGTCAAAAGTTTTTTTTGGAATGTTAATGTTCTTTGGCTACTGAAAATGTTTGGCGTCATTAGCATTCGCTTATAAGTGGTTAAAATCTCGTATTAATGTCCCATTCTAAGTACATGGTCCAGACCCTCATTGAGATCCAGAGAATAATCAATAAAGCCCATTTAAAAGCGATTTCACTCAAAGTATGCTACAGTTGTACTTAAAGGCTGCTTGGGTGTGTGAGTCCGGCTCTTCCAGCAATTATCTTCACAAGAGCTTCCTAATGTGACAGATGTTTGCCATGTTTTCAACACAGGGATATTTAACAGGCTACCAAATGGATGTCATTTTCTTATTCTGGAAGGTCTACACAATAGTCAGGAAATATCTTGGCATTTTAAAGTGAGCTTTGAAACTCCTTATTACTTATAGAAAAGAACATATGTGATTAATTAAAGATATTTTCCACTTTGCCAAAAGATGTCACGTTTCTCACTTACAATAATACAACTTTGGCTTCGACACTGTGCAGCCTTCTTCCACAAGGTCAGGGGTCATGGGACACCTGACCACCTACCAGGCTAAAAAGTGTGGTCCTGGCAGGGGTTCCTTCATCTAAACAGTGGACACACTACCTGCAAGTTATTTTCATTGCATGGATCTGTACACCACTATATTAACCACTAATACAGTCTTTAATGGCAACCTGCAATTGTTTTTATGCTTTACTGCAAAGTGATACCATAATATTGGAGCGAATATAAGTGAATATGGCTTTTGAATATCACAATACTTGAAATTGTTTTTCTGTTTGGTTCTTTTGATCGCTAAAGCTAGCAACACTCACTAACAAACCGTTGAAAGACATTAAATTTGCACTGGACTGTGACTCTATCTGTGATTATATGTCACAGATAAACTATTTATGTGATACAATGCCACCATTATTGTCAGTAATGTTAATGCTATATATGCTATATGCTATACTAACAGAACAATTGACCAAAACATGAAATATCTAGCATCTGTGTTGGTTTAGATGTAGATAGTGGACTGGTAGCAGTTAAACACTTAATATCCTGCGGTTGATATTAAATATGTCTGTTTTTCTTAATTCTCCTGCAGCTGTCCAGAAAGAAGTGGAAGGTAAGACAATGCATTATATAATGAGCATAATGATGAGCATAATTTCTTTTTCTGCAATGCTCTTATTTGCAAAGGCTGTTACCACAGCATCAGTGTGTGAGAGTGTGTTTGCTTGTTATAGGGTTGTTATTGTCAGTTTGGACTGCAGTTCTGACATCCAACAAATTAAGCTGAAAGGAGATATACTATCACTGGTCACGAGGTCACTAAGGAAAAAGTGCTTAATGTGCTGAATGCTCATTGTATATATAATCAGTGTGCTCAAGGTGACTGGAGAGGTCTGCAGAGTACGTGGGTGTCGCACATTATGAGGAGCATTCATGTACTGCATCACGGAGAAAATGACTGTACAGAGATGCTTTGTTTTATTATTTATAATGTCTGTATTTTTTCTCTCTCTTCAGTGCATATTTTCCTCATCTAAACTACTGTTTAACATTAAGGTTTACTAAGTCATTATATGCCATTATGCTCAAAGGTCACTATGTGGATTAAATTCAAACATGATGGCATAAATCCTTTGGCATAACATTGCTGATTACTGAGACCTTGACATTCATCAAATTGAAATATTATTTGCACAATGATGTTTTTTTTCATAGGTGTATTTAAAATAATTTTCTTAAGAGGAACAAATGTCCTTTGGCAGGAAAAGAGACTTCTCTCTCGCAATTGGCAACGTCTTAACTGACCACAGTTAAGCAGGATTGGTTTCTAATGAGGTGCACATACTGAACGTGAAGTGAAGATTGAAAGTGAGGAGGGAGATTTGTTTAGTCGGCATCAGAGCGAGACATCCATCTCCCCAGTAAGGACTGCTGGTTCTGGTGAAAGGGCAGCCAACAGGCTCACATGACCAGCGCAAGGTGCACTGAACCACTGCACATTATAAATCACTGTTACTGACTCAAAATGCACAGACCCATGCACACCTGCTCTCAGAAATCCTGCATTTGACACCTACACGACATGAGCCTTTATGACAACACAGAAAAAACATATTTAATAACACTGGTATACATAATATTATATATTTCCTTAAAGATGATACATGTTTTGGTGTAGATTCTGCTATGGATAGTATAGATGCTGTGTTTTAAACAGCACATAAGTCAGACTTAGTGACTGTGGTATATGGTTGTACGATTTAGTAATAGTGAATAGGTTTCATCTCTGCACTATTTCCAAAAACAAGCATTAATCATTCTTAATAAGAGCAAAGACAGCATGGCTCTGCTCACAGCAGAAAGGCAGGCATTATTAAATGACATGCTGCAAAGAGAGCACATCAGAATGTTTATTGGATTAAAGCTTGACATGGAGACAATCCCCAATGCAGAATGCATGAAGACAACAATGACAACAGCAGAATCACACTCACCAGATGCCTTTTTTTCTGTCCTTCAAACGACTCCATGTGCTATACAGCAGCAAGTCTTTGCTCTCCTTGCATGGACGGAAATAGACAAATCTATGTATTAGCTGAATCGCCTCCTCCCCCCCAGAGATGGCAAAGATGGTAACCCATATGCTATATTTGGTTTTGGCCATGGGTTTTAAGTGGTGCAGGAATTATCTTTATTTGTCTGAGGAACTGCTTTAAGGCAGTGAAAACCGTTTTCACAGCAGGTGAGTCTTCTGAGTTGTTCATCTACAGTATGCAGCACGTGGGCTCCCGTCGATCTGTGCGGACAAAGGCCATGGTGGGGCATGCTCTAATGCCAAAAGGGTGCAGCATCCTCTGATGTTTTGCGGAAAAAAAAAAGGTCTGTGAACGAGAGATAAGGACAGCCACCTCACAAGGCAGACGCAGAACAGAGAGAAACCTCTCAAACGTATAGAAAACCCTTACACAGCACACACAAGTGCAAACACATTGTCATTGTTTTGTTTTGTTTTCCTTCAGATTTTCATGTGTAAGCACACGTTGATGACACGCTAAGAACTACAGGGTTGACAAAGCAAGCATAAAAATCTTTTAAAGAAAGGACACAGCTGGTCCTGGTGGGCTTGCATCTTTCAGCGGCAGTGACCTTGGTCTAATCCCTCATTACAACAGGCTCCATAATACTGTACTTTTCATGGAAAAACAAATTTGGCAAATCCTAATCCTCATGCAATGGCTCTTTCTTCTTAGAGGCTCACTAATTGATGTCACAATAATGACTGAGAGGTCCTTCAACATCTGCATGTGTCTTTTTTTGTTAAAATAAAGTTTCTTAGATAGCAGTGTTTGCCTTGTTAGAAGTAAGTAAGTGTAAGTGTAAGTTCACACTGTCATAAGCAATTACAGAAAATTGAAGTCAAGATATGTTTATTTTATATACTTTTTTAGTAGCCCCACTGACATAAATTCTTTTCCTCATTTTATTAATGGAAAATTTCATTCCCTCAAATCTTTATAAATCATGCTAGTTTCTTTAAGTGACTATAATATGAAAAAAAGGAGAAAAAACTTTTATGTAAGCATAACATCAGGGTAAAGAAAAAGAGGGCAGAAGAAGCTAAGGCTAAGAGGGTTTAAGGTCAACAACAGTGCTTGCAGTTCTATGGTGTACCTAAATACATAGTATGCTTCCTTTCTGAAGCAATGTTTGTTCACAATAAAAAACATTTTTCAGGTATGGCAGAAGTAATTTATTTTCTGCTGGGATGGCATCACTCTTAAGAATATTATCATTGTTCTCAGTGTATGTGTAATAATTTCCCCTTGCTAACTGACTGGAAAAATCCACACTGAATCACATATTACTCTGTGGGGTCAAACCGCCATCATTCAGGTTTCAAACCAGCGCTATCATAATTAATTGGGGAGTGGCCAGTCATGCAACATGCCTGTTTAATTTATTACAAAAAATACTTATTATTATTTAAATATTGTTAAATAACAAGGCCAAGTCAAAATTATACTAAAAGCAACAAACATTGCTAACATTTAAAAAAAAAAGAGAGCTTCCACTGCCTGGTTATACATTTTTGTTTGCCCTGAAACTCGTCTTATACTGTTAAGGATACCTCTTACTTAAAAATAGAAAAGATTAATAGATTACTGGTAGGAAGGGTGGTTTATTTTCATACAGGCTTTCCCCTCTAATAGGACTCTACAGGTTCTAGCCAGTTATCTCTGCATTTCCACTCACTGAGATTTGGATGTAAAGCTCAGACAAGTAGGATGAGCACATTCAGTGCGTGTCTGCCCCAATACAAGGGCAGCAACAACACCACTCCTCATCCACTTTTCTTCAATACCTCAAATGTCAACTAGCCTACATAGTCAAAGATTACTTTGCTGGCTGAGGCACTTGTTAAGTGCTGCCTGGCCTGGCCTGTTTTGGTCACCAGCATCAGTCTCCATTAGTCAGGGATGCATTAGTCAGGCATGCAGGTCACTTTTCCTCACCCCAGTGCTCAAAAGAAAAATCAGAAGTGTGTGGAGTCATCATAGCTGTGAAAAGCTCCTTTCTCCAGCTCCACAGGAATCGCCAGGGTTAGACTCGGCATTTCCCACTTGATGAAGCGATGGCCTCTGGCTTTGTGACTGCTTCTTCTTATTAGTTGGATAATAGAAAACCTACCCCTCCACCTCCCCACATGGACAAAAGACAAAGAAATGGAAAGCGATTTTACAAGATACTCGTCCTGCTGTCTCAGTTGGTGGTGGCTTGCAGCATGGCACAGCTGGGTGTGTCTTTGTCACTGTTAATGATAAACAAGCCTCCCTTTTAGCCCCTTGTTGCTACTGCCATGTCACAGTTCTGTTCATGTGCTTTCTTTTTTATAGCAGAAGGATGGGCAAAAGATACAGGCACCAGAAGAAGATGAAGGGGAGCTAATGTTTGTGGTTAATGGTAGTGTTTGTCCCTTGTGTATACATACGTTGGCTTGTCATGTGGAATGCACAGCCACAGTGGGAGTGCACACAGCAGCTCTTTGTTTGCTTTGTAGACAGAGTTGTGGTTGAATGCTGTCTAAGCAGAGGCTCAGTCACTGGCTTTGCAATGACACTCTGTATTAAAAGCCTACGTGTTGGCAGGAAAGGACCTTCCCAGGGGTAATCATGTCCATTCAACACCACGAGTTGCAGCATGAACAGCCTTTTTCAGTAGGACGAGATTTGTGCCGAACTGCCCTTTTGTAAGGTTTCACCTAATGACTGAACTGGGACTTGAACTGTGAGCAAGTGACTTTCTATATGAGTCTTAGAGTGCTGATGCACTGATGAGAGCTGTTTGTGTTGGCTGGCACAGTGGGGCTCATGTGCTCAGCAGAAGTGTTTGCATTGTGTCCTCCCCATCTCCTTTTTGGCAAGAGGAGCAGGTGAGAGTATGCCATATAATTTCTGGCTGACCTATTGAGATATTTGTCTGCTTCTCTGTGTCTGTGCTTAGCAAAGGACTTAGGAGTGTGAGACTTTGGCTGGTGGTGCACACAAGATGAAATCTAATTTGGCTTTGATTGCCACAGTGTGTGCAGGCCGACCAGATGGACTTTTATACACCGTCACCTGCAACTGCTCAGCAATAACGTGATTGATAGGTTGCAGTGTATTTTTAGTTTGCTCCCATAGATTTATGGTAGCTTTACTATAGCTTTTCTTTTTGTTATACTGTCTGTATTACTGTGCAAGAGTGTTACACCATTCGCCCCTGTGTTCATTACAGCAACCACTGTATTGGGCTAACCCCTCCGCCTTCTGCTTGACAGAATATGGAGGGGGGATGTGGCATTTTCTTCTTGGCTGGCCTGCTTTATGATAGTTTATAGTCAGTGAAGCTTTAACACAGTGCAGCATCGGGTCGCAGCACCATTCTGTTTTTTTATTCAGAATTAAAAGGTTAGGTGTGGCTGACATGTTACATGATGGTTGTTATGTCATTGTATCAGTGTTCTAGCCCTTAAATGTATGGTGATAGTAAATCCTCAGTGAAATGGAGTGATAGTCGCTAAAGATTTAGTGGATAAGGAATGATGTCACTTCTGCCCTTTTATAAAACACTGCCATATAGAAGGTTAAATAGGCTCGTGTGGATTGGCTGACCAGTTACATGCAAATACCAGTGCATAGGGATGAGTGGCTAAGCCTACAGAGCCCTGTTAGAGATCATAGAGCTAGTGTTACCATGTGTAACTTCTTACATTAGGTCTTCGCAATATACAGCAGGATTTATGCATATCTGATACATCTCGAACGCTGTCTGCATCAAGTAAACATACAATATGTGTTCCATTTAGAAAAAAGCATCTGTGTGAGCAACTACCTATAAGGGTTGCACCAATCAAGATGTTTTTTTCTTTCCTTGCCTTCCCTCTCCTCCCTTGAGATGTTTGTCTGTTTTCAGTTTGATTTCCCCTTTCTATTTTAGTTTGAACTTTGACATCCGTACCTTCCCCAGGATGTCTGTCACAAACTGCAGTCCAACATTGTGACAATGCTTTTGTTCTCCCAAACCTCTTTATGAACTTCCTGTTTTCGTATCCTTTTTTCTGTTCTTTCCCTCAAGGTCTGGCGCACCTGATGTTAAACCGCCAAGGTATGGGGTCTATTGGTTTGCTTTCTCCTTCCCAGCCACCTGATCACAACATTTCCCCTCCCCTGAAATCATTTTAGTTAACTGTGCTGCACTAATATTTCCTCTCTTTTTTCATATACTTGCCTATTCGTTTTTGCTTCCTGTCATGTTATGCTCACTACTCACTCAATTTTTGTCCGTCAAACCCTTGTCCTGACCACTGACTGAGCTACTGGAACATCACCTTTGACCTCTGCAGTTTTTCGCCAAGGTAATGCATCTATGCTCATAGCATCTCTTCGGTTTGGTTTCATGGTGTTTTCAAAGGAAATAAACAGGTGTCAAGAATAAAGAATAAAGCGATCTCATGCCAAAGATGTCTCTCAGGTCCACACAGAAAGCAGATTATTGACTTTTGCTGCTAAAATAATCACAAGTATACACAAAGATACTTTATTATCAGAGGAATTTCTTTTGCATTTGTTTTTGCATTCTCGAGGTTGTTACATATAGAATCTTGACTTTCATAACATCACAAGATGGTACTGATTTCTCAAATGTGTGATCATTGGGTTGTTTATGATCACTGATCAGTGGGTTGCAAGTAACATTTCCTTCAAATGATTTCTACTTTGCAATAGTGCCTAAAATGTTGAATATTCATATAAGCACAGATTCAAGGAAATAGATTTCAAACTACTGATGGAATAGGTGTTTTTACATGGGAGGTTTTTGCCAGTAAACAATTCAGTCATGGAGAGACACCACTGTGATCCTGTTCTTGTTCAGAAAAAAAACATTGTAATACACTCAAGACTTGGATATATCATTTTGCGCACTTTGAGCTACAGTAAAAGCTGAAGCTACAATACTGTGATGTACAACCTTGGAAGAGAAACATTTATCCAATGCAATATTAGGTAAAACATTTGGACATTACAGAAACAGGGCATTTTGACTGAACAGTATGGGTGGCGCTTACCTACATGACGTCTACTGTATTTATGCTTTGTGTTTTCTGCCACGTGTTGTGAGATTCAGATAAAAGTCACCATCCTGTCTCCATGGCAATCAGTGTTGTCTCTAAACATAGAGACATGGCTTTGATGACCCACTCTGACAGGGTATAATACACCGCTCAAGTCCTCATTTCCTCATTAGCAAAATGTTATGTAGACTATTATCTAGAGATAAAATATTTTCTTGGTTGAATCTTACACAGTTTTCTAGAAATTACTAATCTGACCTAAAAAGCAAAGCATATGCATTTGGTTAACATTGCAACTCCTGTAGTAGTGACTTTTTTTTTTACAGATTCATAGAAATAACATTCATTCATTATCAGATTCTGTTTTTATTTTGCAACCCAATCAATGCTGAAAAGTATCTATATGTAATTGCTATAAGATACAATTATAAATACTTGGATGTAGACTGAAATAGCTTTGTATGTCATCTTTGAATTATGTTATTCCCGTTCCCATGGAACACAAATTGATGAAGATTAAAATAGAGTATGTGGCAGTACCCTGGGTGTCCTCATATACATTTTATGGTGTAGAACTGATAACACTAATATCAAGCTCATTTACAGTAGATGAAAAGACTTAAGCGAATACTTCACAGTATGATAACACCAGTTTTTCACCCACTATAAATGGTGCAGCTTGAGGCTGTACATGACTGTGACATTAAAGATTAAGGTCTGGATTCTTTGATTACTCACTTTGGGACAAACTTGTTCATGTACAGAAGCAGTAATCTTTACAAGGCCAAAAGAGGATATTCAGTATAAGCTTCTACTTTAATTGATGGGTCTGCTGATAGAACAATGCAGTTGGATATACTGCATGCTGCTACTACCTCACCAACAATTAACACTGTCTGCTGTATTAGAATAACGCTGCTATATCAAATGTTTAGTAAGTCATACAGTAAGTGTGTCCTAAAGGCCAACCACAATGTGTTCTGTCATGAAATGAAGCCTAAATGTAATTGCTCCATTTCATGCATCAATAAGAACATGAAGTTGGTAATTGATTGTGAAATTAATATTTACAGAAATAAGCCTCCAAGCAATACTCTTTATTTAAAATCTAAAATTAGTAACAAAGTACCACACATTTCACTTCATGGGATGTACATGAGGCATCAAAGTTTTATTCAGCCATTTAATGTTATGACAAATATTTGTTATTAACTTTGACAATGTTCCAGCTTCAGCCTGAGGGGATGCTCAAGAGAGGAGTCTGATTTGATCTGTATTCATTTGGCCACAAATAATTTCAAATCAAACATACACCACAGTTGTCACTCTCTGGGAAGAGACCCGCAATTTATAAACAAATTAAAAGCTTGTCACACAACATTCAGGAGTGGCTGCTTGTGTGCGTGCTTCAGTCCCAGAATGCTTTGCTAGTGTGTACAGATATACTGTAAATGGTGTGATTATTCAGGCACAGGTGTAGCTCACTGACCACCTAGAGTGCTTATGCACATCCCTGCCTCCAGACCAGTGGTAAACTGCTGCCCTGCTATCCACATGCCCACACTGCCTGACTTAGGTTTGGGTGCGACCAGCTGACAACTGACTCCTCCGCCCCTGAGCAGGAGACGAAGTTAGCAACTGCCATCTGTGCCCTGGGCATTTGAACCACTTTGAAATTTATCAGCTGTAAAGCTTAATATTAATGAGCAATCCACATGTTGGCATTTTTCATGTTGGTGCAGCCACTGCAGCATAGTGTAATTGTAACAGAGACTCGAACAGGTGGGCTAATAGGAAGCGTGATGGAAATCAGGAAGCTGGTTGACTCGTGAGTGAAGAAGTTTCAGGAGACCTAGATGTCTTACGCAGAAGTATTTATTGTAGCTCAATCGAGGAGAATAGAGAACAGCAATACAAGTGAACACTGTGTATTGCCACCCAATTCTGAAGGTTACTCCCTGGCGAGGAGTATTTAATTCTGTGCAGCTAGATATGTGTGAAGATTCTATTGGGTATTGGATTCTAAACAATAAACTATGCTTACCTACATTAACAAAAGTCACCTTGTATGTTACTCATTGCATGCCTTGAAGGATACAAAAAGGATCCAGTATATCAATGTGGCGTCAGATGTGACCTTGGGAACCCCTATGTACCTTTAGCCTAAAGAAGGAACTTCACTTCATCTTCACAGGAAGAAGTAGGAGATAATATGATGCCACCTGATGGCATGGCCCCCTTCCTCTACAGTGTTTGATGTGCATCATGCTGTAACAGTTAGCAGCTAATGTATAGCTCTGGGCAGGGCCTTTACAGATAATCCTTTTTGGATATGGGCGTAGGGGCAACACCGGCTGCTACTGGCTATTTTAAAGCTAACTTGTCCAAGTGGCACCCAGATTGCTGTAGCTCCCTTCATATTTTGTAGCTGCACACTTCATTGGATTGGTCATGAGCAGCGCCCCAAGGACTCACTAGTATTTGTATCCTGAATTTAGAGGGACCTCTTATGGTTTCAAACTATGGGGTTAAAGGAGATAGGATGATCTATAGTAATACAGCGCCAGAGAGAGAGGGAGGGGTAACACCAAGCATCAAGATGTGACAATGAGGAACAAAAGACAAATGTAGAGATTGTTGGTGCTGCCATTATATTATGCTGAGCCTTCTTTTTCTGCTGATATGGGCACTCGGTGCAATTGTCTTATAGCTGCAGCCAAGGTATAAGGTCGATGGCTTTGCCCACAGTCAGCTGCAACATGCATAAAGTGCTAAACTGCCCCTGCAGCATCTCTCAGCTGGTGTACTGACTGCAGCTAGTGTCTCTGATGGCATTTCCTCAGAGTTAGTGCCAGAGTCTATCCTGTGTCAGAGCAAACACAGCCTTTTTTTTCACAAGCTGGTAAACATTGTTGCTGCAGACAATGGGCCACCTCCTTAGTATGCAAGAAAGCAGAGATATGGCCCACCGCCTTTCTAGCCACCCACACACTTCTATTGATCCCTCAAAGACCTTCAGTGGGACTTCAGGGTCGTCTGCTAGTGACGTCTTCATTATAGAAAGCTGGTAATGACAGAAAAATGATTGCACAGGATCTGATGCAAATCCTCTTGTTATATAGACTGATCTCATGAGAAAATCTTTCTTAGATATTAGATTAAATTGTAGCTCAGCTGGACACGTAAGCACTCATGTTTTTCTAAATTAGGTCACAAAACTTCTGGTGTCCCATAATAAGTTTTTCTCAACCACTATGTGTCACCTTCAGTGTTCACTATATTAACCTATATGCACCTGCACTTAGGTGTACATTTCCCCCTACATCCCAACATTAGTCAAATACCGAACTTCACATTTAGGCTCAACAACACTATCTTAACGAGTTGCTGTCTGCTCAGTAGCTGAGTAACTACATTGTTCAAACAACAGAGACTAATGGGACCACTGATCCTGCTGGCTTAAATTGGCCCCGGAGTTTAGAAGTCGATATTTACTGTACAAGCAAACATAGGCTTAAGGGACAGCTTATCCGTCTAGCTTGAAACAGCTTGCTCAGTAGCTTCGAAGCTGTATCTTACAAACAGGCAATGGAAGGGGTGTCTATACTGGCTTGAAACAGCCCATTCATAAGCTCAACAACTGTGTTATACAACATTAGCTATGTGGTTCAATGTAAAACAATGGTTAAATGCCAAAAGTGTTTTATTATTTATATTATTCAATGTACAATAGGACCAAGACAAATCCCACAGGACTAGCCTGCAAAATCACAATACAATATTTAACATGAAGCTGTATGACATTTTGCCATTGGGTGTCGAGTTCAATTTTCAAGAGTTAGCTGCTGTTTCCACTCAGGTTGTTGCACGTCTCCACAGTCTCAAGATTTATAACTTGCTCCTAAATAGTTTTGATTTCCCAAATTCATATTGTAATTTGTATTGTACACATGTTTTCATGTGAGTAAGGTTTCTATGTGTATATCTATCTATCTATCTATCTGTCTATCTATCTATCTATCTATCTATCTATCTATCTATCTATCTACATTGAACCCTATCAATGCATTAGTGCAGCTTGTGAAAAGTTATGTTGCTAACGTGGAATTCCAAGAAACAATGAAGCAGATAAAAACCAACATCTTCCTTCTGCTCTGGTTAAACCTGGAAACAGCTTCCACTGGAACAGAAATGGTTTGAGCCATCAGATTTACTGTACATGTAACATGCTCACTGAGATTCCTTGAACTGCTGGTGTGAATTAGATGTTTAACCAAGCCTGACACATTTATATTGGCATTTTTAAAATGTCGCTGTTGAATAAAGGATAAGGCTGGCATTGTTCTGTACTTTTCTTATTGTCAGCAAATCTTATGACACCAAAACCAACATTATGATAGTCTGTCTCTCAGTACTTAATTAAGCCCATTTTTTCCTACTGAAGATGTAAATCTTTAAAAATGGGTCACAAATATATATTTTCATTTCTTAAAAAGGCCAAATAATTTCTTTAAACAGCCTGGGACTGTAGATTTTAGCCAACTTAATTCAAATTGGGTATATATTTATTTTCAGGTTTGGTGCGCTTGTGAGTATTTACAGCAGCAGGACAATAATATGACTCAAAGTAAACTACAGTGCCAGTGCATCATAATGATGGAACATGTCACCCAGTGTAATACTGTGGCTCACTGATGTGTTTTTATGGAGGAACTGTGGAACAGTGGAATAAGGCTACATTAAGCTTTGGCTACACACACAGTACTTGATAGTAGGATCAGTTTATTGCTGGTTTTGGACTGTTCATGGGATTTGTTGACAATAAGAAAAATATTGAATATCACCTGACTTTTCCTTTAATGTGCAAACAACATGCAGAATTGTGTGATCTCCCATTGACAGTACATTCGTCCCAGAATGTACAGTGATTTTGTAGCACATGTGAATAACTCCACAAATACGTACATGGTCTGTTAGTTTTGGTGAAGTGAAGATACTCTGCAGTAGATGTATCAAACTTAAGCCTGATGACTGAAACAGTTATCTAAGATGCTTCTCCTCCCCTCTTAGGGCAGGAGGAGTCAGTGGCCACCTTCAAAGGCAATGAGTTCTTCAGCTACAACCTGTCCCAGACTCCCATTCAGAGCAGTTTGGATGAGATCACGCTGTCCTTCCGTACTCTGCAGAGGAACAGCCTGCTGCTTCACACAGGGAGGTCAGCTGACTATGTCAACCTGTCCCTGAGGAATGGAGCTCTGTGGCTGGTCATCAACCTGGGCTCTGGTGCTTTCGAAGCCCTGGTGGAACCTGCCAGTGGGAAGTTCAATGACTATGTCTGGCATGATATTCGAGTGACACGCAACCGCCGCCAGGTGTGTATACATCCACTGCCTGTGACTTCCACACTCACTGTTTACAGGAATAAGAAACTCACACTTTTTGTAAAATGTGTCAATTTTATTAAGCTTGTCATCATTTATGGGATATAAATATATATAATACATACGTAATTATCATTAGATCAGAGTCTTATGAGATCCAGGTAAAACCAGTCCAATGCCAATAGGGCTAAGGTACTATGGTCCATTATTAGTGTACAACAGTGAACACCAACAAATACTGTGTTTAATATTTCTGCTCTGCTGGACTCCCTATCTCCCATTTTCCACATTCTGCAAGATATTTTCAAGCTCATATTAGGTCATCGCCCTCTTTCTCATGAAATAGATTGCTTTGTTGGAAGTGTGGTGGAGTCCTTTTATAATCAGGCAACTTGCGTTTTTTCTGCACCCACAAGATTGCCGTAAAGGTCGTTTTACCTTATTGAAAGAAAGACTCAACTCAATGTCCATCACATTCAAGAATCCTGCAGAAGATATGAAATCTCTGCAGCCTGGTCTTTCTTTCTACCTTTACGGAACAATAATCGGCATACAGATTTTCAGATTTCAGACTCCACCTAAACAAAAAGCCCAAAATACATTTCTGTGGCTGCAGCCAACGATGCAACTACTGCAGCAGTATCAGAGAGGTCATTCAAGAAAGAGTGGAGCTTTTATATAATGAAACAGCCATTGCATGTGTCCGATATTGTACTGCTGTACCCACTGTACTGTAGTCCAGACAAGTACAGCTCGGCCCTAAGGTTTCATGTTCATTAACTTTGTCCACTGGACAAAGCACAGTGCTGAATTCCCAAACTAATTTACAGACTGCCAGGATGTGTCTGTTGCATTAAATGTTACCCTGCTGGCACTCTTATTGGAGTCATTCTATAATTAGTCCCATCATGCACACCTTAAAGCTCCACTAATCAATGTGTTTTATATTAACACTGAATAAATAAATAAAAAAATTAATGTGAAAGGGGTTGCTTGCAGATAATTACCCATTTCTGCAGGTCTATGGAGTGTTTTAAAAGCTTGCAAATGTTGTCAGGTGACCAACTGGCAAATGTAGTTAAACACAACTGCAAATGCTAATGTTGCTCTTTTTCTGGTGTGTAAACAATTATTTGCTAACACTCAAGCAAACAACTTGTCTGCCAGGTTGTATTGTATTCATGCAACTTTAAACCTGCAGTAACTGGGGGGTTTTGGCCACTTGGGGGTAGCTGAAAGTTGTGAACACAGCATTGACATTTAATCACCTGTTAAGTTGATATGGTGAAGTTGTTAGTTGCTAACAGTTGCTAATTTACACATCCAGCTGTTACAGTGGAACACTATCATTCCTTTGGAGTCGTGTTTGTGGCCACTTGGCAAGTCCAATATTCACTCAGCACCAGCTTGTCAACTGTGTCTGTCTGCCTTTTGGTGCTGAGCCACTGAACAACAGGTTTTTAGAGCTTTTTCGCTGAAAACAGTAAACAACATTTTGGCCACTAATATCAGTTCTAGAAAAACGTACATCCATGCTAAGTCAGTGCTCTCAAAATCTTTTTTAAGCACAGCTAATATGTTCTGACTTATTCTTTTGACATCTTCATCACACCTGATGATGCCAGTGTTAAAACGTTAAAATAGCTGTGTTCACTATATATTTTTGGCATTAACTCAGTGTCTTGCCACGTTTTTTTAGAATTGCTTTTGTCTTTTGTGCTTCAGTCTGCCAATGCTCTTGGCACAAATTTGGGAAATGTGTACAATATATTGAGGCACACAAATTGTATCGACTCAAGCAGAGCTCCTTTGAGCTGAGGCACAATGTAATATTCTTGCCTTAGAAGAGCATTTTTAAAAAACCTGCAGGAGTCACACCACTGAGTCCAACAAGATCCCTGTGGATCATGTCTAGCACGATATTGAAACCTTAAGGAAATTAGGCAAAAGGGATCCTAGCATTTTCATGCCAAATAAAGTAATCACTTAGTGAATTTACCTGAACCATAGCTAAACTGAACATGTTTCTCTACAATGAGCTTTGCTATGTGCAATGCATTTAAATGTGTGATTTCTTTGCCAAAGTATATAGGACTCGTTTTGCATCTAATGCCCTTATCATCACCAATATATTCTGAATCTGTCACATTAACCAGCATATAAAGTTGCATCCTCCTCCACATCTATTTACTTACCCTGGCTTCCAGAAGAGCGGCAATTCAATGCTTACAACGTCACTTATACTTTCAGCCATGCATTTGATCCCTGTGTAAATTGCTTTCCCCTCAGATAAGTTACCTCACTGACATGTAGATAGGGAGAACTGTAACTCCCGAGAGAGTGCTGGTGGAAACATTTTATTAGATCCGGTGGAGCTTTTCAGGCTAGAATTCCTCCCATTACTTTCTCCCTCTGCATCTGTCTTTTCTTTTACTGTTGTGGACAAACTGATTGGTGCTCATTCTCTCTTCTTTTCTGACCCTTATTAATGATACATCCACCTATTCTCTGGCCTGTACAGACCACACTCACACAACACGCTAACATGCACACACATTATCTGTTGTTGTTCCTCCTAAACACTGCTCTCAGTGCCTTAA
Organism: Maccullochella peelii; assembly: GCA_002120245.1. Lineage (NCBI taxonomy): Eukaryota > Metazoa > Chordata > Actinopteri > Centrarchiformes > Percichthyidae > Maccullochella > Maccullochella peelii. Next base: position 43,793 of record LKNJ01001913.1, read on the forward strand.
AGTTATCCTGCTGTGTGCTTGTAATTAATGATGTTTTTGCCTAATCCAATAATTATCTTTGAACACATTCATCCCTCACTTCTGATTTTGAAATGTCCATAAAGTAACTGTATGGGGTGTAATACCCATTATTAGAAACTGGTCATGCTTTTCTAGACGTCGTGGAGTGAAAGAGAGAGTGGCCTCAATCAGTTTCCAGACATGAAAGCACTTTGGTTTTCTGAAGTTTCTTGATGTAGAATCATCATCCCACAGTCAAGCCCCGCCATTGTCCACTGTCTAAGCCAAAGATACTGAAGGCTTCACCACTAGACAGACAGAAATCAATATCTGCCAGTAGCAGAGAATGGTGAGGCAGGACCTCGCTTTAGAGACCTGACACTTGAACATACCATGTCAGGTCATTCTTTTGTCTCATATCCTCTTGCTTTCAGCATACCAGTGATTTTACAAAATAGACACCACAGATTTTACAAAGTTAAATTCTCGAGATACAATTTAAAGACTTGGGCTTTGCCTGATCGCTTGATCATAGGTGCCACATTTTAAATGATTTGCTTTGTGTGTGCTTACTGAGACCTGGCTGGGTGATTATGATCAATTTGTTCCGAATGAGGCCACACCGCTTTACTGCTCATATCTACTTAAGTCAAGGTCTGGTGGGTCTGGAGGGGGTGGTAACGTAGTCCATATCCATACTCGAAATGTCCAGAAATGTAGCTCAGTGTCTTCTTCATCTTTGTCATCCTTCTCTTTTAATGGAAATTATCCCATTATCACCTGTAATGCCTGTTGTTCCCTAAACATATTATGTGCATACATAGCGCTTAAATGCTGCTATTAATCATTAAACATATGTACAATATAAGGCAACTAAATTGTATCTAAAGGTACAACAGTAGAGCAGTTTCCTCCCTTACATGAACTGGTCTCTGACATTTGACTAACTCTCCAATCAAGCCCTGCATTTATAAACGGACTGTGAATGGTCTGAAACATCAGGACAATTAGATGACATTTTGAGCATGCATGTCCCCTGCCTTGTTGGAGCTGCCATTTTTCACTTTTCACAGTAGATTGTCCTGAAAATGTAATGTTTTTCACCCACAGAAATCATAATTGTTTTCACTTCCCCAAAATGGGAGCTGTTACATTTATGCACATGTTAACGGTAGGCTTATTGTCATGGCAACAGGCATATAATTTTTTTCTCTTATAGCATTCAGTAATTAATTTCCTTTGTCTCTGTGTACTGATGAGACTGATATGAAAATAATCTTGTTTTGCTGCTACCAATATACATCTTGATATCGTTAATCTCAAATTAAATGAGTGTGCTGTAGCATTCATATTGCTTTGGAGCCAAAATATCAGTGGAAGGAATATTTATGGTATATTGACGCCACTGCAATCCTGCTAATATATCAGAAACAGGGATCAGCTGAGATTAGTGAACCCTTCAAAGCTGTTCTTGTAATTGCCTTCAATATCCAACATTAAAACAAGCTCAGCTACAATCAAGAAATGAAGCATGAAATAATTAGGCCAGTTCTTTCTGTCTGACTTAAAATCTCTCCATGTCTTTGTCATTTATTTTCCTCATACCCTCTTCCCCCAATGGCTCCTCTAGGTGACGATCTTGGTGGATGGGATTCTCACCACCACTGGCTACACTCAGGAGGACTACACCATGTTGGGCTCTGATGATCTCTTCTACATAGGGGGCAGTCTAAACACAGCTGACCTGCCAGGCTCCCCAGTCAGCAACAACTTCATGGGCTGTCTGAAAGATGTGAGTACAGCTTGACCTCGGTCCCAGCAGAGGACTGGAAATACTATCCTACCCTCCTTAGATAGCACTACCCCTTCCTATAAGCAGAGCATGTTCTGCGTATAGAAAATCACCCCTCACATTTGTATTGATTCTCCTGTTGTAGGGTGTTTGAAGGAGAAACATTCAGCTGAGAGGATGCGCTGTGCAGAGTATATGCATTTATAGATTCCTGTGGGAATCCCTTTGAGAACGTAGCACTAATATACATAAGAAACAGATGCATCTTCTCCTGTTCATTCCTGAAACACAATCTGAACTCAGTTTTCATCACATTTTTGAAGCTTTTTAACTCTGGCCTGTACCTGTCACATTGATTATCTTGAGCAAGCAAGTTATGATCATGTACTCAGTATTAGAATTATTATAGACAGAGCAGTGAATTATGGGTCAATGCCCAATTTCAATCAGGTCTGGCACATCTTTAATGACATGAGCAATCTCATAAAAAACAAATGATGTGCATTCAAAGTTAGAGAATATTGTTCTCCCTTACCAGATATGACTAAAACAGAAAGTAGTTTGAATTAAATAGTGAAGTGGAAAGTAGCAATGTGGGGTGTATACATATTTTCTTGGGTTCAATACCCAGCTCAAACTAAGTTTTTTTTGGAGTTTTCTTCTGTCAGAGACACTTCCCTCAAAGGATATAAGACAATTTATTCCATAAATGCTTATAAACTGTTATTAGACTCTACTCTTGATCCCCATTAAATCCAGCTGCATGGGATTAAGCTGGGAGTACAATGCACCAAGGACAGAACAGACACATCACTTAGATATGGGATACACAAAATGCACAAGGCAAATAGAGTAGAAATAACCTGACTAAGCTGGTAGCAGCAGCGGCAAGTAGGCGCAAAGCATAACGAGCACCAGCTTCCTTATGTGTGAGAGTGAGAGCTTGGCAGATTATAAAGGCCATCATATTGTCTTGTTAAAAGTAGATTGATGACTTATTTGAATATTGTTGGAGACTGTGTGCTCGACTTCAGTGCTCTGCCAGAACTGACATGAAAAGATTTCTTTTTCAGTTTTAATTTTTCTTATTGGAACCCAACCGAAAAAGCAGTTTTACTTGCCAAGTCCTAACAACAAAGCATCCAGTTTGTGCGATCACAGAATATATTTATGGGGGAGAACTGAAATCTTCAGACTGATGACTGTAACAAGTAAACTGTGTTTCAAAGCACAGTCCCATGACACAAATTATGCAGAAACTCTTTACATCTAAGAGTTGCTATGCTGGACTCTAGGGATGGCAATGCCGGTTGGTCGGTCTGTTGTCCACCACTTTGGTCCAGACTGAAATATCACAACAACTACTGGATGGATTGCCATGCCAGACATTCATGGTTCCCCAAAGGATGAATCATACAGACTTTGACCCCATGACCTTTCCTCTAGTGCCACCATGTGGTTGACATTTGTGGTTTAGAGTGAAATGTCTCGACAACTATTGGATTGCCGTGAAATTCACTACAGTTAATCAAGGTCCCCAGAGGATAAATTCTAATGATCCTCTGATTTTGCATCTAGTGCAATCATCTGGTCAAAATTTCAATTTGACCAACAAAAACAAAGTATATCTGCAAAACTAATGACATTCCCATCAGTCTCAGCAGTATTTTGTGTTTAGTGCTAATAACAAATTTTAGCATGCTAACACGTTAAACCAAGATAGTGATCCAGGCAAATATTACCTGCTAAACATGTTGGCATGTTAGCATTGCCATTTAGCATGTTAGCATGCTGATGCTAGCATTTTGCTTAAAGCACTGCTGTGCCTACGTACAGCCTCAGAGAGCCACTAGCATGTTGTTTAAATATGTTTTAGGTTATTACTTTGATTTTGAATATCATAGTCCACACAGTCTACAGATATGTAATTCTGTCCATTAAACTCTACAGTACAGAGACATTTAAAGTGAATGTGTATTTGTTTCAGTATTGGTATTTGTTATTAAAGTAGATAACATCAAGATGTTAAAGCACTCAAGCGTTAACTGAATTATTTTTAAATGGAGTGTCTACATAACTAATCTCCAGTGTCAATATATTGAATTGAAAATGAGATGTTATTTATGTACAGGTTATTGTCCCAGCTCCGCTGCCAATGCTGCAACCTCCACTCTGTGGGCGGTGTGGCTGGTGGTGGTGTTTAGACCTACTACTGCTGTGCGTAGTCACACAGATGTACTGTAGGCATGCAGGGAGAGTATGACAGCATAAAGAGTCATGAAGATGGAGTCATGAAGATGGGATGACAAACTCGAAAAGTCCCAGTAATAAGGGTGAGCGGTGGCAGAGGCAGAGCCGATCAAATGGGATCGGCTCTGCCTGGAAATCCAGGAGCCAGGTTCAGAGACAGGTCAGTCCAAGCCAGAGCTCTGAGTTTGGTGATGAAGCTCTGTGGTCAATGGGAAGAATTCACACATAAATATTAATCTTAATCCATGTGGGAAAGAAAAGTAAGCAGTGACTAAAATATTTATTGTATAAGCAATGGATCTATTTAGGGGGATATCTGTCTTTTTATTGAATGTAGAAGGCTTTGGGCCATGACTAATCTCTCTAGAGGTTACATGATAATAGATGTGAGTGCTGCTGGGTAGAGGCCATCAGGTTCATCAGGTACAGGAAAAATAATGGCCACTTTCAGACGAATGTCACGACTACAACAACTAGCAGGGAGAGATGAGTTTGTCTTTGAAGTCACCAGCTTATTGGTCTGTAGTATGTGTGACCACAGGGTATCCCACATCGCATCATTAGGTTCCTTTACTTTAATGTTTCAAAGATTGTACCCAATTTGATTATGAAGAATGTGCTCAGCTGTTAGCAGCAGAGAAGGTCTTCATTCACAGACTTCTGTTATTTTTCACCACTTGAGCATAAAAGACACGAGGGCTTTGTCAGTCGACACTAGAAGAGCTTTATTCTTGTGTTTTGGGATAGTCTGTAATCCTTGTCACATACAACAGGCGTCTGAATTGGTGAAATAGGATTCCACTTCCTGTATTGTCCTTTGGCTTATATAATACCCCAGCAGAGGTCACAGCGTGCCTTTTTGTAGCCATCTATGCTTTTCTGTTAGATGTGGTGTTACTAGTTGTAAACAATGTCTGGATATAACTGCTATAACGCACTGTTCCCGCTTTAAATAAGTGACTGTCTTGACTGACCATCTTCCCATTTAAAAATGGCCTGTTACACTCATTTCTCGATGGTCAGTTTCACCATCTGATTTCGCTGCTTAATTAGTCACACTGAGGCAGTGTGAAGTGTGATATTGGCTCAAATTGCCTCTCAGCTCGGCTGTTAGTCCTCTGTGCAGTGTGGTGTGTCACCTCAGGCAGTGGCTGGTTGCAGAGTGATGTGGCAGATAACAGTGGGCTCCAGATGACTTACAACTGATACAAAATGAGACAAGGATTGTTGTCTCCTGCTGTGCATATTGATGAACCCAGAATGAAAGTATAAAATACAATAACAGCACAAAGAAGCCTGCACAGGCATTGTATCGAAGTAATGCTTTCAGTTTAAACAGGGTATTGTATATCTTGTATTTAGTATAAGCAAATATCTTTAAAAAGGTTTTTACATTTCTCTCTGTTTCCTGTGATAAAATATCAAATCAATATCCAGACATTTCTCAAAGACAGAGGGAGGTCTATTGTACTGTATATTCACTGCAGCTGGAGTGCAAAATCAATTTTTTTGCCACTGTGTAGCTGCTTCTGCATCATGAGCTCAGCAATGAAAATGAGCACTCAAGTTTATGCCCTCTTACATTTACTAAATATGCCTCTTTAAATTATAAAGTGTGTGTGTTGAGCTTGTAAAGGATCGAGTCCACCTCTCTCCCACCCACCATCTCTGCTTGGACTTGATCTTTTCCAGTTTACTTAGTATAAACGCGCATAATTGTTTGTCATTGTGTAGGTGTTATGTCTGTGATTCCTCTGCTCCAAATTTAAGATTATTCTACCGTCAGATCCATTGTCCATTCCTGAGTGACTCTAAATGTCTGAAATGTAAACGTTCGTATTTGCATCAGTATTAAAATGCATTTCTCCATTTTTGCTGCCTTCTTGTTTTCTCATGACAATTTTGTAGTTAGTGAAGAAATTGTATGGTAAACCTGATAACATCCAGATAAAAAGAAAAGAAAAACCAGGCAGATTCTTCGTGTGGTGAGGAAGAATCTCTGGCCTCACAAATAATTGAAAAGCTTTTGAGTTTGAGAACCAGTAAAAAACAATACGTGTTCAGTTCTACATGCTTCCTCTATCTCTGAACGAGTCAGGAATGAATGCATCAAGTGCTTCTAGATCTAATTAAAGATGCCAGTTTATTTGACACAACTCTGGAAGTGAAATGAAATCTGAGTTCAGGGATGATTCAACGTGTTTTCTGCTGCATGTCCTTGTGAATGTTGCTGTGTCATATCGATTCTAGTATTTATTGATGAGTAATTTTCAACCTTTGCACTGAATTTATTGCTCTCTCCAGCTGTCATCTCACCATGACATCTCTCTCATTTATTAGGTGGTCTACAAGAATAATGAGTTTAGACTGGAACTGTCACGGCTGGCTGAACAGCGAGACCCTAAGATCAGTATCCATGGTGACCTGATATTCAGCTGCGAGAATGTGGAAGCGCTGGAGCCGGTCACCTTCGACACGCCGTCTGCCTACTTGACATTGCCCAGGTGGAACACAAAGAAGACGGGCGCCATATCTTTTGACTTCCGCACCACAGAGCCCAGCGGCCTGCTGCTGTTCAGCCATGGCAGCCTTCAGGGTACGCAGCCCGACAGGAAGCCCAGGGCCGACTTCTTTGCCATAGAGCTGCTGGATGGATTTCTCTACCTGGTCATGGATATGGGCTCTGGCAGCATCAAGATGAAAGCCAGTAACAAGAGGCTCGATGATGGCGAGTGGTGCCACGTGGACTTCCAGAGGAAAGGGCGCAATGGTAAGGGAATTATGTATAACCTATTTGTGAAGGCAGGGGAAGCCTTCTGTCTGCTTCTGTTTCTGTGTTTCTCCAGTTTTAGCTGTGGAGTGGAAACGGTTCCAAGCTGTGAAATCGCCATATGCCAGCATGGAAACAGTCACATCGACATGCTCTTGCTTTTTATTCACTGCAGTGAAACATGCATGCATATTAGGTTTTAATTACAATGATATTTTTAGCTGCTATAATCTATGTATGACATTTTGAAATCTGTGTTAACCTATTTCACAAGTGGCCAATTATACAGTCACCCACCTCAAGTTGGGCCTTATTAGTACAATCCAAATGTCTGCCTTATTAGTAGAAGCCAGAAAAATACACAAAGTTCCTTCTCTATTTCTTCCTTCACATTTCTATAAATACATTTCTTTCCTTCTCAAGCAGGGTAAGATATGTCATTTATAATTCGTCACTTTTCCAGAGCACATTTTAGTTTTAGCTCCTGCATTTGCTCACAAAATCAACTCCTAAGGACTGGTAGTACAGTTTCTTAATCTGCACCTTTTGAGACAAGCAGACACTAGTGCCCACTTCCTCAATCTCACAGTTTGTTCTCACTTCTCACTTAGCACAACCCACACACACCTGTCTTCATTTTCTCCAACAAAAACATTGTATAAGTACAAGTTGACTCACTGCCTGCCCTACAGGCTTTATCTCTGCGAACAGCCAGAGCATCCCCTTTTCTGCTAATGAAGGCAGTGAGATCCTTGACCTAGATGGGGACATGTATCTTGGAGGTTTACCTGAGGATCGCCAAGCCCTCATGCTCCCCCCTGAGGTATGGACGGCCTCTCTCAGTGTTGGCTACGTGGGCTGTGTGAGGGACCTCTTTATTGACGGACAGAGCCGTAACCTGTGGAGGCTGGCAGAGATTCAGAGCGCCACAGGTGTCAGCAGCTTCTGCACCAGAGAGACTCATGTCAGGTGTGCCAGAGACACGTGTGCCAACGGCGGACACTGCAAAGAAGGCTGGAACCGCCACATTTGTGACTGCAACGGTACTGGCTACCTAGGTCCCAACTGTGAGAAGGGTAAGAGTTTCTGAGAAGGATGGTGGTGGATGGGGAGGATAAGTGACTTTAAAATGCTGCTGCAAAGCTTTTAACACACTTTGGCCGGTATTTTATTTATTAACTTAGCTGTGTAGTGGCTGGAAAGTGACTGCACAGATGTAAGAAATGGAGATACAAACAAAATTCATTATCAGGCCTTAATGCTCAGGCCTCCTAAATAATAATAATTTCATTTGCAATTGCAGTATGATCATCTACATACTGTATAATGTCATATCTATTCAAATGAGAGCTGCGCTCTTACCTCAAAATAGCCCTCCATGTGCACAGAGAAGTGTAGGTGACAATGAAAGGACCAAAGAAAATACAGCTATTTTTCATTTAAGCCATTCAAAAGTAAATTACAGTTTTCCTACAGTGAAGCAATTCATTAATGAATTGGCAGTATCATGAGGTTGCCAGTGCTATGAGTGCTTCATTAGAAATGCAGTGCTGCTTCGGTGGAGTGATTCGGCCTGAATCACTCTGCATTTACCATGCAGATGGTTTTCTCACAGAGAGGCCAAATTACGCAGATCCATTGGCAGCTAATAGTATGAGGGATATATGAAAATCTCCCTTGTATTGCACTATGATGGGTATAAATCCTCCAGAAATTTGATTGCTGCTGCAATCTTGCCGCTGTCTTCGTATGCTCCAGGCTTTTTCTGCCATCTGGTGCGACTGATGAAAACTGCAATCTAAAATTATATCATGCAGTACCTGAGATAAGCTCAAATAGAATTCAGATCTCATTCCATAAATGCCACTTTGTGTTTTTAATTTAGTGTTGTGATTCCCTCTGGGGTTCAGCGTCTGCTAACGCTTCTTCTTCCTAAAATCTGTAGAGGCCACCATGGTGAGCTATGACGGCAGCATGTATTTGAAGGTGTTGCTGCCAAGGACGATACACACAGAGGCCGAGGATGTGTCCCTTCGCTTCATGTCCCAGAGGGCCTTTGGGCTGCTGATGGCCACCACCTCTCAGCAGTCGGCAGACACCCTGCGTTTGGAGCTGGACGGAGGCAGAGTGAAACTCACTGTGAACCTGGGTAATGCTGCTGCGGCAAATGAAAGCAGATACTACCTGTCGACCTTTTAGGACGTGTCACCTAGCTAGAGCTCTCATGATATTAGTTTTGTCTCAGACTCTCCCATACCCATCTTCATACACAATAACTACAGTTGCTTCAAAAAAAGATAAGCACACCTCTTGATTCTTTCGCGTGTCACTTGAGTTCATTTGCAATTTTTCCTGTCGTGGTTGTGTCAGATTTATCCAGTGTAGTTCTATTTAACTGGAAATTTCAAATCAAAGTGATAGCATAATGAAATGCGGAGTTAATGTTTGGGAGGTAGTCGAGGGGTATCCTTTTCAACAATTTTCTATTTCTAGCTTTTTTGACAGATATGCTTTGGTTTGCTTATACCAGGAAATGAAAATGTAAATACAGCTTCTATGTTGTTTCATTTATAATTCCATCCAGCATTATATTAGCTATTGCCAAGTTAAAAAAATATGGCCAATTAAAACTTGAACTTACAGTATACAGTATATAGTATAGTAGTATATAGTATACTAATGGTTTCATTCATCAGAATCCGTTTTTTGAACGAAATTATTTGGAGTTTAAAAGTGGCTAATCTATGGAAATCTTGTGGAAAATATTCTTATTCGCTCTCTGACAGAGAGTTAGATGAGAACGTAATGTAAATGTAAGGCTATAGCCAGCAGCTGGTTAGCTTAGCTTAGCACAAAGACTGGAAACCGGGGGGAAACAGCTGACTTGACTCTGTCAGATCCAATCCGTACAGAAAGTGTAAAAGCAACAATTTGCAGTTTTTATGGGGGGTTATGTGTTGAACTATTTCTTGGCCATGCACAGTAACTTCCTGATGTCTTTGCTGGTTCCCTGGCAACAGCTCAGAGCCAAGAAATAGTCCGTTACATAACCCCCCTGTAAAACGGTGAATTGACTTTGGGTTTTGTTAGCTGGCTGCTGGCTGTAGCTTCACATTTGCCGTACAGATATGTCAGTGGTGCACCAGAAAGAGAATAAGCGTATTTCCCAAAACTTTTGCTGTAAGGCATTCAGGGTTTACTATGGACATTTTGTTTATATGCCTCTTAACCACTAGACCAACAGGAAAAAACTCAAGGGGTTAAATGCCTTTTTAAGCAACTGTAGGTGTTTCACTCTCTGTCTCTCTCTCTCTCTCTCTCTCTCTCTCTCTCTCTCTCTCTCTCTCTGGCTCAGTTCATCCAGTGGTCAGGTCCCATCTGACCGTCTCGGTTCTTTCAGCCCTTCAATGGCTTGTCTGCAGTTCAAGGAGAAGGCAGTCAGAGACCAGATCCGTCATTACACTGAGATATTACCACTTAGACTGCTCACTCTGTAGATGTGACCATTGTAGTTCCCTCCCCTCACATTTACTGGCCTGTCCAGTTTAGAGTCGCTTCACTGAACAGACGGTGCCAGTGATGGACACACACGCGCGCACCTACACACACACACACACACACACACACACACCTGCAGCAGAAAGTCAGCCTGGTCTCTGGCTGTCTGTATCCACTGCTCTGTGATGGTTGACAGCTTGAGAGCACCCCTCAGCCACATGACTTCAACCAATATATTCACGTACAGTTGGATGAATTGGTTTCATTATTCACAATGGGCAAATGATGAGTGGGTGATTCCATTTTGAGGCCAAAAATGTGAATATTGCAGATGGATTTAGAAGATATTAGCTGCTGTAGACATGAGAAAATGTTAGCAAAGCATCCCATTTGTGCTGTTGTCATTTTTCTCACGGTGTAAGGTTCATTGTGGCTGCAGGTTGTGCAAATCGCCCTTTTCCTCTGTGTTTAACCTGGAAAAGTTAAACAGCAGTTTAAGAGTAAAGACGGATCAAGGTTTGGGCTTTTGAGTAGAGGTGCATTGGTACAGTAGGTCAAATTTTCTGAACCTGTCCCTAAATTTATCAAATTACACACTGATGACCTTCTCAGTAGTAGCCTATTGAGTGAAATAATCAATAACAAGAATGCATGTAGCATATCCTTAACAAAACATTGTAATAATCCAAAGCATAGAATATGATATACAAGAGGCTATATGTGTCAGAAAAGTGAGATGATTAGATCTGACAGGAAACTAGTCATTTATTGCAAATTCTGTATAATTCCAGTTCTTTAAAGCAAATTCAATATGCTCCTTTGGGTGACAGGCTTTAAGATAGTTTATTCAGTTTCACATGTTCAAATCTTCAACCAAATCTAGCACAGGTTCCATTTTTGTTTTCTGCTTCAGACAATTTTCCTCACCGTGGTGCAAGTTTGCTGTATTAGCTACCCTAAAGCACGTGTCAGTAAAACTATCAGTTGTGGTATCTGAAATAGTCAAACTCATTTACAGACACCGAATGTAAGCAGCCGCATCAGAGCCGACACCGCTGCTAAAAATAATACAGGTGCACCTCTACTTTTATGGTCAATAAAGCTCTTATTGATCTCAACTTTGGTCTGGTCTGTTGTGCTTCCAGCGGTGCCAGACACATGCTGAGGTTCTCCTTTCAGTCACTGTTCCTTTTTCTATCGTTATGTACATTACAGGGAGGAAAGTGGCGGTTTAGCCTCTCAAGGCTGTCCCCGGATGGTGGGCTCTGAAAAGCACTGTCTGCAGAATGTACCTTTGAAGGATGTGAAATATTCTCCTCTTTTGTGCTGTGCTTTTTTCTTTTAATCTCACCATCTCACTCTCTCTCTCACCAGATTGTATCAGGATAGACTGTAATCTCAGTAAGTGTCTCCTATGATTATTTACTGTACCATGATTTAGAGAACATGCACTGTGGTATAATCATGTGCCTCTTGCTCTATTCCCTTATGAAACAGAACATAATTCATGTATTCTGCCTTAACATTATCCTTGTTTATTGTTTATCCTACTCACAAGCATCATTACAAAGATAAGACCAAGAATGAGACTTCACTGTGGCAAGCAGTTGTACAGTTATATACATATAATTGGATCTTTTTGCTCCACACTCACAAATTGACATTTTACTAACAATTTAAATTAAAAATGTTCTAATAATTGCAATGTAATAATGTTGTAATCAAATGTAGCTTAATATGACATATACAAGTCTGCTGTTGTGCTGCCAATGAGTCTGTCATTCATTTGCCTGTAACTAATTTGCTCACATAGCTGATAATTGGGCACAGTTCAAGCACAATCAGCAATTATCTGTAGTGAGAAAAGCAGCGCTCAGTCTCAGTTTAGATGAAAATGTGATTTTGTTATTGGGTTTTCACACTGCAGTGGCAGAGCTGAGATTGATTTAAAGGTTAGCCCGGTATCTGATCAATAGATGAGTATGACACAAGACTGTCAGCTATCAAAAAGACTTGTTATTGCTTAAATGCTGAAACATGTTAGAGAGATTACAGTTTGTTGCAGCCAATGCTTCCCATTTTAGGAGATCACATGTAGTGGTAAGTAAGTGAAATCATCAGATGTCAGTTTTTCATGACACATCCTTTTAATACAAAAAGCGTCTGAATCTCATCATACATCAACAGACACTTGTTATCTTGTTTTTTGATACCCTAAAGATTTAATTGTAAGAGGCACCCTGGACCAGATGTGCTATAAAATGCAAAACGAATGTATAAAATGTATAAAATCCTATAACATGGAAAATTACATGATATAAACCCTCAAGACAAGACAAGAGCATCCATCAAATACATTTTCATGAACCATGGGGTGGTTTAATGAGCGAACATGATTCAGTTGATTAAAAGGCAGATGAATGCCAAAGGCAGATCTTCCTCTGTATCAACAGAATTGATTTTCTGGTATTCTATACTCTGGAGTGGTACTTTAAGTCGTACTGCGGTGATGTTGGAATTTATGATGTAGATTGTTGCTCTCACCTGATAGTGAGAGAGACAGGCAATTTAAGTTTTGGTTCAGACTACAGCAGTGTGAGAAATAGATAAAAGCTATTGCCAGTGGAGAGGTGAACGGCTCTCTGATATAGATCATCTAATACAGAGGAGGCTTATGAATGCTTATAAATGTTATCACTATAATCGAGTGCCGGCTGAAAGCTTGTTTCCACACTTCATGTACTGTGTGAATAATTCCTGGATTCTATAAAATAAAACTGTTAATGTTTAATTTCTCAATGATTTGCAGAGCAGCCTGAATATTAGTCATTATATTGTATTTATGCTCACCTGAAATTAAAGGAACCCATTGCAACAACTGTTAATGTAATCTCAAACATATTTTAACATTTAAGCATGCATAATAGAAAAATCAATAACCCCCAGTCAGTGCTGTAATTTTGTCTCATGTTAATCTATTGATCTGAGATGCTGATTTAACGGCTATACAGCAAAAAGGGACACCTTTACTGTTACAACAGATTCACAACACATGTACGAGCCCATAAACAACAGTCCATTATGTTAAATGGATTATATTGTTTTCTTCTGATCAAGGTGAGCAGCGTGTGTGCATTCACGGGTGTGTGGATGGTTGGACAGAAGTGAAGTGTGCGTGTACTGTCTCTGAAAACCAGTTCAGTGACCCACCTGCAGGAGAGCAATTTATAGCCATTTTAAATGGTTCATTGCACTCAATAGAAAGAAAAATATGCAGATAAATAATATATTGAACATGGCTTATTAAAATAAAGGCTGTATATCCTTTATCTCCTCAGATATCTGCCCAAGAAATTGCCCTCTCTACCAGCAGATGGCATTATACCATCATGCACCGTCCACAGAAAATATGTAGGCTTACTGTATGTGTGCTTCTCTGTGTGCATAATTAATCGTCCTCCTGATCACTTATACTGTATATATGCTACACTAGTGACCTCTGAAGAGTTTAATAGTGCAGATGCGATGATGGATGGCTTGTTAATGGATTTTATGGTGGATAACAGAAAATGGAGCCAAATTTTAAATTGCAGAATTATCTGCCTAAATGATTTAAACGATCATCATTTAGTGAGTGCTATCATTGGGGAGAATTACAGTTTGTACCATAGACTCATTGTGAATTTTAAACATCCCTGTTTTGACTGCTTAAAAGGATTAGGTTACAGCTTGATTACAGGATGCAGAATGCAGATTTCTCAGGTGAGATATCTCGCGAGTGTAGCTTATTTCTGACGGAATCAAAGAGACAGCCCATCTGCAGCAGCTGTTTGGAAGCTGTCAGTGGGAGGGTAATATAGTTGTAAGAACAAATGTTGCTGCAATGCTTAATTCTCTGGAATCTGGGGAATAATGGTACACTACACACTTTTGAAATGATGCATTTGTTCTCCAAAATTACCATAACGTGCTTTGATTAACACGCACATCCTCCCTTCAAAGTCCCAGCTCACTCATAATGCTGACCTGTATAACTGCACCATGCCTTTGAGAAGCTATCCTTGTTTGAAAATATTAATCAAATTCAATTTTAAGGATCAAACTGGACAAAATAGACCGTTTACATGTGCGGCTTGCTCTGGTGCCTCTGGAAGATACGCTTGTGAAGTGAAGGTACTTTGAAAGGTGCCCACATTTCAAAGGGTTTACAGTCAGATGTCTGTGTGAATACATATTATATTCCACCATTTTACTACCCACTGCAGTGTTAGAGATAAATCACTACCCCTGATATGAAGTACAGTCTGTGCAGACAGTTTTACTATGTGTAGGCCTACTTCATTTATATTTACTGAGACAAAATTCATTATGACCCCACTTTCAAACCAAAGACTAAACAAATACTATTAGTTGTATAAATAATATTCCTGGCCAAAACCTGGTGCCTACATTACCCACAATGTAACTCGGCAGCCGACAGTTCGATCGGAGATTCAGGTGTGTTGTGCTAGTAGCAGCTAATGTAGCTTCAAGCTGCTAGCCTTAAACAGAGATGAGGAGCGGGCTACTTGCCCCAAGTGATGATCAAGACATCACTTGAGGCAATTTATCAGACGTCATGCAGCTCCCTCTTTAGCCACAAAGGCTATAACTTTTTTTTTCACTTGCTATTTATTTATGTTGACCCCTGGCATGTTTCACGTTTATATATATTTGCTTTTTTATATATTTATTTGTTTTTTCTAGCGTGTTTTTGGTTATCCCTTTATTTTCCTATCTATATGTTTAGCTATGTATCTCTCTAAATTGATTCGTTATTGATTATATGTATTACTGTATTGTTAAAAGAATTGGAATTAAAACAAAAAAGGCTACAACTTATTTCACATAGGTAGTAACGTTAGTGCTCCCCAACACTTTTAAACAGACTTTAATGTATAAAATAGTTGGGAGTTCCCATTTAATATGTACCTTCATATATCTAACAAAATAATACTCAGTTAATATAAACCTTAATACAATAAAACACAAGACAATACTTCGCTCTCCTTTTTTTCTATCTTGGTATTAGGATGTTTGTGTTCAGACGCTGACATTATATAGCAGAGAAGCACAGATAAGATGAAAAGTCCCCAACATCCAGCACTCCACTATCTCCTCTTTCATTATAGCAAATCTTGTCTGGACCACTGTTTTCAAGGTAAACATTTCTGTTTTTGCTTTGGACATGATTCCAGCGAGTGGTTTGTTTTTCATTGTCTAAGTAAATCTATCAAAAATAGAGGGAGCAGGATTTGACATTTTTTTCATTTGATTGATCTGCCTTGTGTGCTGTAGTCGATATTCAGCAGGTGGATGGTGGTATCATGCGGTTTGCTGTAAAGACACTTGATATGCAGCCCTGGACAAAGTCTCCAGTCGCAGTTTTCCCAGAGGATGAAACAGTGAAGTGTTCGGAAACCAGTTGATGTTTTCCATTTATTGCCCTCTGTACGTCCCCTGTAATTCTCTCGCACCCTGAGCTCAATTAGACAGACAAACCCCTAAAGGCGCAGTCAGCTTAGGCATGGCCAATTAGTTTCCCAAGCGATGTCAGAACTCCTTTGAACTGCCGTGTCGGCCTGTTGCATAGGCACTGATTCGGGATGACGGTGCTGCAGTGGCAAGCTTCTGCACTGTGACCTATTTTGAAACCAGCGAAAGAGGCAGAGGATGGTGCAGAAATTCTGAAACTTAAAGCTGCATGTTTCAGCCCAGCCTTTAATGCTATATACCTAACATATTTCCCCTATAGACATCAATTGAAAGACCCAACAAAGAGAAAGCATGCGTCATGCTGTTTCAGGACAGAAATCATTTTACACACGTGACAGCCATTCAACCTTCAGATAAGGAGTTGCTAGTGCGGTTTCTTTGTTTCATTCCTCCTTTAACTGTGCATTGAGTGACTGCATATTAGGCTACTGGTTGTAGGTAAATGTTGATGGCTGTATGTGTGTGAGTGATTCTGTAAGTGAATGGATGCACCCTGAGCAGAGAGTGCTTGTCATGTTGAGAGCTTCATGTGGAAAGAGTTATACTGAGCTGATGTGGTGTGATTGTCACTTGACACTTTCCTCCTCTTAGGCAAGGGACCAGAAATACTCCTGGTAGGCGAGAAGCTGAATGACAATGAGTTTCACACAGTGAAGGTGGTGCGGCGTGGGAAGAATTTGCAGCTCTCTGTGGACAATGTGACTGTGGAAGGTATAGTAGGGACAAAGGAGCTGTGCTTACAAAGGTACAGATGTTGAAAGGTATTTGCAATTTAAGCTGTGTGTTTTGTTCCTTTAGGCCAGATGACTGGTGCCCACACCCGCCTGGAGTTCAATAACATTGAGACGGGGATCATGACAGAGCGGCGCTTCATCTCTGTGATGCCTTCCAACTTCATCGGCCATCTGCAAGCTCTCTCCTTGAACGGGATGCTCTATCTCGACCAGTGCAAGAACGGAGACATCTCCTACTGCGAGCTGAATGCTCGATTCGGCATGAGGCACATTGTGGCCAATCCTGTAACTTTTCTAACCCAAGCCAGCTACTTGGCCTTCTCCACCTTGCAGGCCTATGCCTCCATGCACCTTTTCTTCCAGTTCAAGACCACCAGTCCCGATGGCCTGATACTTTACAACTCTGGAGATGGTAGTGACTTCATCGTGGTGGAGCTGGTCAAAGGGTAAGTGCTGGGGTGTCAGGATTGAGCTATAATCTGCATACAGGCCTGGACTGAGGAAAGATTTAAGGGGCTATTTGATTATTGAAATTATTTATATACCTAATTTTTTTATTTGCATAGACTTTGTTTCAATGCAACAATATTTGTCTTGCAAATCTGAAGGCATATAAATTGTGCTTTTATACTTTTCTTATTTCTTGGGCTCAAATGACCTAATAATGAACCATCAGCCTGCAGCACCACAGAGACACACAATAGCTTTAAAATTATTTGTTCATTATAAATAATTTTGTGAAATGGAGAGAAGTAGAGAGAGGAAGCATGTGTGTTAAAACAATAGCTGCTGTTACCACAGCACCAGTGTCATTCCTCACCCTCAGACCCACTCAAGCACATTTGGCAGCAAATGTGTTCCAAATGTTTTATTCATTGTAAATAATTTTTGGTTACAGAGAGAATAGCAGAGAAAGGTTGTCAGAAAAAAACGAGCAAGCAAAGCAACAATTGTAGCTTCCCACTGTCAAACCTTGCGCAGACTTTCTCCCAGTAAGCAATTAGTCAGCAGGAGGCCTTGTTCAGCTGTGGAGCCTGCAGCAGAAGCTTGCACAGACAACACAAATGAAAAATGGCTTCCAACACTTCTGTCATAGCTTTCAGGCTGCTCAATGTTATGTGTGAAGTGTAGCAGCTTTGTCGTGGATGTTGCTTAACTTTGATTCAAACAACTTTTAGTTTTTGACAGTGCACGGTCTGCTGATCACATTTAATATCAACATGATGGTATGCCTTAAGCCTTTCTCTGTGTGTTTACATACATTCACTGTTATTTATTTGAACGTCAACAAAGCACTTGAACATTTCTGACTTTGAGCTCCCTCTGTGGTAGTATCAGAAAACAGACTGCTAGACAGCAGCGCACACAGCTGCATGGCCGTGCATGCCATCAGAATAACTTGAAACATGCTATAATCACACAGCAGTCCCACACATAATGAGTTTGAATTAGTTAATCACCTCAAACTCGTAATGTTAGTTTGTAAATGACATGTGGTATGTGGAGAAATAATACTAAATAAGAAATACTGAATGCAAACATCTGCATTGTCCTGTAGGTACATTCATTATGTTTTTGACTTGGGAAATGGGCCGTCACTAATGAAGGGAAACTCCGACAAGCCTCTTAACGACAACCAGTGGCACAATGTGGTGATCTCCCGCGACAACAGCAACGTGCACATCCTTAAGATTGATTCTCGCACTGTCACCCAACACGCCAATGGAGCCCGCAACCTGGATTTAAAAGGTAACTCATGTGAACACTCGAAAGTATTTTATTAGACGATGCAGTGAATACTTGTTACAGGTACAAAGACAGGGCATTCAGCGTTCATGTTCGTTCTGTCAGATTCACTGCATTATCTTGCACAGTTTTGTGTAAAACATGTTATTTTTTATTTTTTGGAGGGGATGATTACAATATTTTATGATGAAATATGACTTTTTATGGCTATAAAGTAAATCTCAATCTTCTTCTTCTGTGGATTTTTATGTTTTTGTGCTAATATCCCGCTAACAAGACTACACACTGTGACTGTCGTGTAACTCTGCAAAGGTTTAAGCAGCTGTCTTTAAACTCAACATGTTTTGCATGCACCAGCAACTAGAGCTGAGAAGCGGGCAACAAAAAATAGCTCTGAAAATGGTGGATCAGGTGTTTTGGGGTCTGTTGTCTGAATTCCACCTTTTATAATGTTTAGTTTTTGTTGACATTGTTGGAAATGTGTAAATTCGACTTTATGTTTATTATGGAGGTCACTGGACTGCGTTTTATTGAGAGGTGTTTCTAGATTTTTTGTCCTTCCCGTACATGATGGGGGCAGGACATTAGAAACATCTCTGATTATAATGCAGTCCAGTAAAACAGCACCACTAACTATGAACTCAATGCTAAAACATATAATTTAATTAACACCTCTATGAGTGTGACAACATTAGACTGTACCGGTGTACTAATAAAGTGGCTACTGAGTGTATTATGCTCATATTTGCACGATACCCTCATACATCTTGAATATTTTAGCATTGTTTATTAATTTACTGATTTTTTTTTTATCCTTCACCATGTGCATTGTCTGTGTAGTCAGCCTATTTTTTTAGGACATACATCAACATGTACTTGATTGTGGCAAATTAAGTGATTTGGATAGGGAGAATTCCTCTTGACCAACTCCTTTATCTCACAGGGGAGCTGTACATTGGTGGTGTTGGAAAGAGCATGTACAGCAGCCTGCCCAGGTTAATAGCATCCCGGGAAGGATACAAGGGCTGTCTGGCATCTGTGGACTTGAACGGAAGACTCCCTGACCTGCTGGCCGACGCCCTCCACAAGGTGGGAGAGGTGGAGCGCGGCTGTGGAGGTGAGGCACTTGCAAATCATTCCTATAATCTGATTTTCTAGTATTTCCAACCAGAGGAACTCAGAGTGATTGCTCACCAAAAACTAATTACGCCACATTTGTTATGGTATTAAACAGCTTTGTTGAATGCTCCATTATGATTGGCCAGTGAACACATTCTGTGGTTTTATTATTTCTGATTATAGACACTAACATGTAATGATATCACTCTGCAGTCAGCAGCATTTGTTGAGTTCTAATCAAACAAGAAAGCACTCAGTAGAGCGCAGAGTTCTGCCAAGGCTTAACAGTCTCAAGTAATTTCCCCCTGGTAGGCAGCCATTACTTTTACAGGAACCATTGCACTGGTTATGACAGAATAGTTATTTAAGTGTACCCAAAATTTGGCTCGAGGGTGGCATTTGGGTAAAGGTCACGGAGTCTCCAAAATCAAAAGACGTCTTCCTCTTTGGAGCATGAATGAGCAAAGTCAATTTTTATGCCAGTATGAGTTATCAGTTAGGAGATTTGATAATTAGAACATGATTGTGATCTGATAGTGGTCTTATTAATGAATTAATGCAAAAATTATTAATGCTTCTCCTTAGCAAAATCCTAACCAGTCTAATTATTACTATGGAGCCTTTGTGGACATAAAACGTCTGGCTCAGTGGAAGTGAAAGAGAAAAGGTCCATTTATTTATTTTATATTTTTCTAGATGAGGTGGTCTCAGTGACACAAACATAGCCAGACAGGCAGAGTCGATCACATTAGCTTTGGTCTTTGGCGGCGTTGATAAGTATCTAATAATCAGTTGCATGATACAGTAGCTGGTTAAAGGCTAAACAGCAGTCCTAATCCTCCTCCTTTCCTTGGAAGCTTGTATTATACATGTACAAGTGATAAAATCACTTCACATTAATATTTAATGTCAGCAGATGAATATGTTAAGTCTGATTTTGCAGTAATGACTGTTTCACTATTATGTATTTATTCCCTTTGGATAGTAGTGAAGATGCATGAATAACATTGAGAGAGGGCACCTGGTAAATCTGCTGTCGACACCCTGCAGGTCCCAGCACCACCTGCACAGAGGACTCCTGCCACCACCAGGGAGTGTGTCTGCAGCTGTGGGAGGGCTTCTCCTGTGACTGCACCATGACCACCTACGGGGGGCCGTTCTGCAATGACCGTAAGTGCAGATGTATTACGCCTGAATGGGTAGAATGGAGGGGAAAGTCTACTGTAGTTTAAATAGTCCACTGGTAACTACAGGGTAAATTATGATAATGATCAGATGCCACAACTGAGTAATTGGTCGGCAATTGTAAAATATCCGTATATATGAGTTCCTTTTTCAAGAACATTCAGTCAGACTTGTGTTGGTTCAAAGGCTGTAACAATGAGCCATAAGATGTCATTCTAGTTAAAACTGTGCCCTCTCAGAGCCACTCAGTAAGTGTCAGGGTGGCTTGGTAGTATCTTGTTGGCCAGTCAAACACTGTATCCCCCAAAATTTGAACTGTTCAAGAAATAAGACAAAGAGTCTTGTTTTATCATCAGAGAAATCCATTTTTCATCTTATCTAACTCAGTGCTTTCCAGCCTTTTTTGGCTTGTGGACCTCTAGAATTAAACAATGTCTACTTGTACTACTACTTGTGGTCTCTCTTGACAAAAGTAAATTTTTTCCTCTTTGGATTATATCCATTGAAGGATTTTAGAGCCCTGAAGAGGTGAAATTATGTAGTATTTCCCAAACAAAAAGTGAAAAATTAAGGGGGAAAAAATCAGAAAAGCATAAATATAATTTTGTGTAACTGAAATATTTCTTTCTTTCTTATTCCTTTAATCATCTGGTGGCCCCTCGCTCATTTTTTTAAATTTGGGACCCTTTGATGGGTAACACTGATCTAACTTGTTGTGATTAAACTAAGTTTTTGGTTTAATGAACTGCAGACTTTTCAGATTAATCTGTCCTACAAAACCACACAAAAGTGATATATCTTTGACAACACTAGGAGCACACGTGATGTTCACTGTGATTAATTTCCCATTTTAAGTTTTTAAATTTCTAGGATCTGCAAGTTAATGTTCTCACTGTATGGAAATGTGAATGGGATGGGAAACATGTTTACATGTCTGGGCCCTATATTTTCAAACTCTTACTGTAATAAGAAAATCAGCATATATTGTGCATGCGTTTGAGTACATGGTGATGTACTGATGTATTTCTAACTGAAGGAATCGATGGCACGCTAATTGCACAGGACAAGTTGATAGCTCCACATGTCAAAAACCTCGAGTCTAATTGCTTCTTCCACTACAAAGAGCCCTCTGTGTCCAGAATAATAGACCTGACTTTTACCAGAAGCATTTCATACTTATAATAGCAAGAGATTAACATTAAGCTTATTGGTCTAGTGGTCATGGCGAGTTAAGCTTCATTTGCTGCAGAGTCATTTAGAATAACTGCAAGACTTGTGCGTTTGTGGTAATCATTATTGAAATGTGCTGTTATGCAGTATTGTTTTAAGAGAGAAAAGGACATTACACTCTTAAAACTCTGCCAGGGGGCTATTTGAGGATAATTTGATGATTATGGTGAGTGTAAGAAAGTCGTGTTTGCAGGAATAAGATATCTGACATTTACTGTACAGTATATGTATCTTCATATGTATGGAAAAATCTGCATCATTTTTTTGGTTGTTTACACTGATTACAGTTTTGAGTAACAGTCTAATTAGAGAATTCAGGAAGTTAAGACACTAAATGAGCTACTTTTTCAAGTAGATGTACAGTACTTACTTACTGGCCGTTACTTTAGCTTGATATTAAAAAGCTGCTTTCCTCCTCAC
The DNA here is from genome assembly GCA_002120245.1 of Maccullochella peelii. Lineage (NCBI taxonomy): Eukaryota > Metazoa > Chordata > Actinopteri > Centrarchiformes > Percichthyidae > Maccullochella > Maccullochella peelii. The sequence goes on from LKNJ01001913.1 coordinate 66,072, forward strand.
GTTCTCTCATTAATCTTCTTGCTTCCAGTGTCACAAACTTACACACAGCCAAAGGTGCCTGCTGCTGTAATCTATTGATCTAACCTGAAAATCAATAGTTTGTCCTTTGTAGTCTTTATCTATTACATCCCTTACTGTCGCAAGACTGTGCACCCGGATGAAATGTATATTATGGTGTTCAAGCTGCGTTCTGCTTTCTGCATGATCAAGAGGGCAGCATATTGGAGGAAACAGGAGCGCTGCCCTACTTTACGGTTCTGTTTGTGTGTGTTATACCACATTAATACATTCTGGTAATAACTTTACACCTGCTTTTTAAAAAGAAAAAAGAAAATAACAATTTCAGAAAACTTTCCGTAATAGGTAAAGCATTAATAAACCCTGTCTGTGGCTGTAGCATGTTGCTCTTTATTATTGTTCCAATAGAAACTAGACACATACTTTAAACAGGCTTTTTTAATTTCCTTTTTACCAAAATTCCTATGTCTTGGATGATTTATTAATGCTGCTTTATTTGCCAAATGTACAATGTACACAGTAATTCAGTAGACAGTAGTCTAGACAGTGAGCTTTTTTTTTGATACTGTTCATGTCTATTTTCACAGAGATAATAGTTCTTATCAGCTGTGGTTTCTAAAAGCAAAGCAAGAAACAAAAAACATGTTGTGGATCTTTATTAGACTTGATAAAGAGTCCCGCCGAGAGAGATAACATGTTGGTTTGCAGTTGTTCAACCACAATCATACATTCAGAGGCCACACCATAAAAACGGTCCCCAGCATCTTATAAAAAAACGTCTTGGAAATTCTATTTGAATTTCTATATTTTCTGTAATTGCAGCTAGTTTGGTGTACATCACATCATCTGAGCCAGAATTGCAAATGTCCGCCTAAGGCTAAACCTTCACAGCACTCTTTCTAACAAGTACTGCAGACATGAGTGTATGTACAGTAATATTTGGTTGCCAGAGAAAGAGGCAAGCGCTGGCTGTTTGAAGGATATTGAATACAGACCTTGTAGATTTCAGTGATCAATGGTATGGATCTGTCGATATGAGTTTTAAATACCAAAGCTGCCAACAGCAAATGTTTCACATTTTTGTGCCCCACAAATTCTCTGTGTTCACTTACCAATTCCTATGTATTCCCATAACTGTAAAAGGCCTTAAAAGAGAATATTTTACTGTAAGATTAAATAAATACTGGGCTATACTAAAGTGGTTTAAAACAGAGTGAACCCATACAATTGTAGTGGGGACTCTGTGATATATTCCTGCATTTACAAGACTATTATTCAACAATTTACAGCAAAAAAAAATACATTTTCAAGAAAAATGCAGTCTTATTGCAGCATTTTTGGTTTCCGTCTAGAAGTGTCCAGGGAGGACTCTCAATCATGCAGGTGGTAAATGGCATGGCTGGCCGATATTAAAGGTCAAACCAATACATCAGTCCAACGCAGAGGCAATAACAAGCCTCACACTTCACATTGCGGCATCATCAAAGTCATTAAAACAAATGGAAAATGTGAAAATAATGTGAAAACACAAACAAATATGTAGGCAGGGAGATGGTTTTATAACCATCAGTATTAGTTGGTAAAGCACCTCTAGTCCATGCCACAATCTGCTGCTTTGTTTATCTTGGCAATAGCCTAACAAATAATCCTCCCACCTTTGTCTTCTTCCATGTCTGAGCACCAGTCCAGAAGGTCAGCCACACATTCCAAGAAACCGGTATTAAACAGAAGAGTGGTGTATTTTACTGATTCTTGACTGCCTGACTATCATTCAAAACTATGACCTCGCAAGAAACAAAGTAGAAGTGTAGAAACAACAAAGATTTCTTAGTTGGTTTGTGCCTCAGTACATTGATATTCCTATACAGAAAGCAATTTACCAAGTATGCTACAAACACCTGTGCTAATTACCTCTAGGTCATCGTTTCATCACCAAAGTCACCGCGATATATAATGATGTTCTGTGCTCAATTTTCAGGACTTCTTTCTGTAAACATACGGAGAGTGTAATTATTGTTTAACCTCTGCAGTTACAGATGATTGTTTTGGCATATTCATTACCTGCTTGTGCGTGTGCAAATGTGTATGTGTTAGTGTGTCTGTGTGTCTATATATGTATTTCCAACTAGTGCTAATCTAAAGCAAACACCAATACTATGTTTGTCACAACAAAATGTACAAAACTGAATGGTTATTTCACTTCCTGGCCATTCAGCCCATAAAATACATGACAACTGTGACAAATGTATTATTTCCCATGACATGACATGAACACTACAGTGTTAAACGGCACAGTGGGAAACCACTGATTTTAACTTAATGTGACTGTTCCTGCATCTTTTTCTCTAATCTCCTATGTCCTCCCACCCCATCCCAAACCATGTGAGTCCACATATGCACCCCAAACATTTGACAAATATGACATGGCTTCAGTAGCACATCAGCTACCTGCAGAGTGGAACCCACCTATTATCAAAGGATTCTAAACTGTAGGACATATGCACAGGATTTATGTAAGCCTTTATGCAGACAATATGTAGATGAAGCAAACTGTAGTTTAGATTTCTTCTCAGTTTCAAATATGAGAAACTTTTGAAAGATACTTTGATTGTTATGCATTTTTGGAATTATTAAAGGATCTTTCTGTAGATATATAACCAAAACTGTTGTGCGTGTGTGTAGTGCCGAAAAGTGGCAATGTACTCTGCTGTAAATGTACTATAAAGTGTGACAAAACTGGAAGTACAGTAAGTGCTCAATCAAATCCCATTTTTCCTTTGACCTTCACTTCAGGTGGAGTCATTCTCGATTATGAGTGTGTCCCTAAGGCCACAAGGATAATCCAGGATAGAGGTTCAGACTTAATCTTGTGCCCCGGGACAGAGGCTCAAGAAAACACAGTGCTGTTCATAACATGGTGACCTACCCGAAATAGACTTGTGAGACACTTTTGGATCTAGGCCATATAAAGTCTATGGTCTAGACAGCACTTGGGATCAGGTAGACATGTCTTTAAGAGACTTGCATGGCGTATAGTATGACAACATAAATTATCTTTAAAAAAATAAATAAATAGGACTTCTTTGCCTTTGGGTCCACTCTGTGAGAATCATACTCATTTTAAGACTGGAATATGAAAGGCCATTGCTTTCATCTACATGTTAGTTGTGTTACAGCATTAATTACAGCATGTGTGTCATTCTGCAAGTGACTTTGCAGATATATATATATCCTTTCTGTTTACAGCAAGTCTGAAAAGTCACTTGCATTTAAGGGATTTAAGTATAAGAGAATGACGCACATGCTGTAATTACAAAGTATGTATACAGAACTAACATGTAGATACATCAATTTAAGGATTTCTAATTAGGAATTGTTACCATTAAACAGACTATATGAGACTATAATTTGTTTGAAAGAGCAAGTATGTGGGTGTGGAGGTGGAGGCAGGTACCTCCTACAGCAGTATTAATTTCACAGTCCCGACCACTCAAACATGAAATTCAGTACAGCTTGCACAAATTGGTGCATTAATTGAGCCTTTGAAAACCAGGACGGCAGTCTTTCTCTCTCTAAGCAACACAGAGAGACTGATGCACACTTTTATAATTAGCAGGTTAGACTATTGTAATGCTCTCCTTTCTGGTCTACCTAAGAATACAATCAATCAGCTAATTCAAAATTCTGCTGCACGAGTGCTGACTACGACCAAAGGGAGAGCACACATTACGCCTATTTGAAAGTCTTTATACTGGTTAGCTGTTTTTGTACTGAGTTATTAAATTTTTTTATTAGTTTATAAGGCATTACATGGCCTTGCACAAGGCTACCTCTCAGAAATGCTTTTGGTTTGTGAACTGGGAAGGCCCCTCAGATCCATCGGTTCTTCTCTTTTAGCTGTTCCACAAAGCAGAACAAAAACATTTGGTGATGCTGCTTTCAGCCGTTACGCTCCGAGCCGCTGGAACAACCTTCCAGAGGATCTGAGAGGAGCTGAAAATATTGATTTTTTAAAAGCATAAACTAAAAACCCATCTATTTATTCTTGCTTTTATGTAGTGTTTTATAATTTTATGGTTATATTATTTTTGCTTATTTTATTTACTATCATCATTATGCATGTATTTTATTCTATTTTGTTTTGTTAACATTTTACTATAATCTATTTTATGTAGTATTTTATAATGTTATACTTCATTGTTATTTGCTTGTATTATCTTTTATTATGTTTTTTTGGTTGTTCTGGTGTGCATTAGTAAAGCACTTTGAATTGCATTTGATTTGTTTGAAAGGTGCATATAAATCAATTTTTATTGATTGATTGATTTAGAAATGAGCATGTAATAACCCTCTATATTTGACTGCAGTCCATGCATGCAGGAGTTCATCATGAAAGAGTGTTTGACCTTCCATTGATTTTCTACAATTAACTTCAGGCGGTCAAAGTCCTGACTGAGCTCGGCCTCCTGCTTGCTTAATATCACATAATGATATCCCACCTACCAATACACAACATCCTACACTTACCTGCTGCATATAGAAATGATTAATCGATCAACCACTTCATGCAGTTCAGGTAGAGAGTGATTATTATGAAACGGTCTTAACTTCCTCAGTCCAAATGTCTGCTTTGTCCCTTGGCAGGGTTTAGGGTTAGGGCTCTGAGGTGACTGTAGTCTAGCATCTCTGTTTCCAAACACCATAAGACATATGAGGACAATTAAAATATTTTGTGTGTTGTTGTAGACTGTCCAGGGTGTACAGCTGGGGTAGGCGATGGATGGATAGATAAGTCATGATACCAAAGCTGATTCTCTGTTCAAAACAACATGCATAATTCATTTGTGTATGTAGAAAGCGTGCATGCTCAAGCACCATTTTCTAGATATCTTATGAAGTTAGATCTTTTTCCATTAGTTGCCATCGCCACCTGGCTTTGTCAGCTTTGTTTAACATAGGGACAGTGTATCCCATAAATGCTCATCTCTGCCAAATCTCTGGTCTGTGTGAGTCATATGGATAGCCTGAGCCCAAAACTGCCGGCGCAGCTATTTACGGAGGTAGAAAAGCTTGAGCATTGTGCATTTGACTGGCAGAGTTTACAGGGTTATTAAAGTGAACCTGTGACTGAAGACGCATTGCTTTAATTTTTGTAATTCTTTGCCAAAATAAAAATCACGCAGACTCGTCCTCCAGTGAAATACACCACAGGTCAATGTCTGACCACTCACAGCGTTTTTACAGCTTTTTAGCCTTTTAGGCATGAGTGGAAAACTTTTGACATTTACATAGATGTGAAAAGAAGTCAAGCGCCTGAGGGAATAATGCCTGCTTTGACTTATTTTGGCTTCTCTGTGCTTGCAGTGTCTCACATTAAAAAAACATCTTTGTTGTCTCATGTTGTATTTTAAGGGTTTTTCTCTAAAGGGTAGCATTATGTCAAAGGAATTACTATGCAGACACCAAAATCACTAGTAAGAAACTTAATCTAATCTATTATTTCCTATTCTTATTTCTCATGATGTTACCAGTTTTCAGAGAAGGACTATCAGTAGTCAGATCAGTAGTCAGACCAGATTATTTTTTATTATTTTTTCAGCAATGACTTTATGTTGAGAGACTCATAGTGACACTGACACACTGACTCATACTGTTTATTAAGCTGTTAAGGAATTAATGTAGTTGTATGTGTAAAGAAAAACTGATGATTCTGTTCTACCAACTGTGCAAATAAGAATTTCAGACACTGAATAACAGATTTGACTTCATATGACCCAACTAGTTTTGATAAATAGCAATGGTCGGGCACAAAAATAGAGGAAGGGATTACTGAAATATAGCTTGCCTCCACCAATTTACAGTACTATACTGAAACCATCAAATTTACTGCCATTTGTGGTTGGTATTTAACAGAGGATAGATGTGCTAACTGTCCAAACACAGAGAGGATAACAAATTAGATCTCATTCACTTGAAAATCCCTCTCCATCAAATGTCAGAGGGTGGCATTAAAAGAAATGAAAAATGACAGTTAAATAATCATTACTGGATAAAATAAAATGCCAACTGTAACCTCAGACCAAGTGCAGGCATGTGACAAAACAGGTGTTGCATTTAGACTATGTCACCTGATTGGTTGATTAATTAATGGTATTACGTGGTAAATACAGAGTTTCACAGTTTGGGAATAAACAAGAAATCATTCTATAATTATACCAGTGCAACAGAAAATACTTCTTCCTGATTGGCTGGCACATGTTTTTTTTTTTCTTTATTGTACTGTACTTTCTAATATTCAGTTTGCATCACAGTGTGCATTGCCTCTTTAATGTGGAGATCAAAATTAAATGAAAGATTTGACTTATTTTTCCTGTAAACTTGATTATCTCAAACAAATCCTTTTGTCCCAGTGATGTCACAGTTGAGGAGTGGTAGTAGTTCTTTTTGTAAGATGTCACTTAGGGTCCTTTGGTATCTTGACATGTGAAAATTGAAGCTTTTTTAATATATGTACTTATGCTAGGCAAAGATTTCCACCAGCTAACCCAGTGTTATTTGAACCATTCCCTCTCTACATCTATTTATTAGCCTACTCTCTGAGCAGAGCGTTGGAGCAATTGTGGTGAGATTTGAAATGTTAACAGACTCAATGGAATGCAAAAGTCATCAAGTTTCAGTTTGTACTTTAAGCTAACACAATGTTACAACAGTTAACATCAGGACAGAGGAAATACATGATTTGCCTTTTAAAACCTGCGTGGGACTACAGAGATGCAATTAGAAATGAGAAAAATGTTACTTAAACACACTTGTTACTTACCACCATACTCTGATGTCTGAAAGGCAGTGTAACACTGTGGGTTTCAATTGTATTGCACTTGTGACCACACTCAAAAGTGGTAGCAAGGCACTAGAGTAAGATGTTACATCACTTCTTGTGTAGGAACACAGTGTGCAGCAAGGTGAACAATTTCTAGATAGCAGCAAAGGCAAGATTCCCAGCCTCTATAGTCTTATTATTGTAACTGAATGGTTTTGTACTTCCCTGAGGTTAAAGCTGTGTTAAGCGATATCAACACTCTGCTGATCTGCTAAAAGCAGGTGATAGCTACATAAAGCTGCAAACAGGGGTGTTGATTCACATTGGGATGCATAGTACTAGTGACCCTTTCATATAGCAGTGAGTCATTTGATTCAGTTGTATATACAAAACATATTGCATGATGGAGCTTTAAGTACCACATAAGCACTAGATTATCCCACAAATACATAATACATTTGTTCAGTACAGTCCAGTACAGTCCTCCAAAATGTCCACTTTTGATATATTCACCTTCTAAAAGTTACTGATCAAAATATGATATTCAGAATATTTGTTTTAAATGCTCCAAACAATCTGTGGTGTATTCCAGAAAGCAAGTTTAGTGAAAATTCTTAAGTATGTTAACCCTGAGATGAGGGAAACTCTGGGTTTTCAGTTCCAAAGACAGAGATGACTTTAACTCTGGGTCAGTTACTGTGCTAACATACTCTGTGAACCTAACCTGCTCGCTGGCAGCTTTTCTTCAACAAACCCTGACTTTCTCTCTGTCTCCTCCCCTCCCGTTGAGCCTGAAGGATCTGTTTGATGTGTTGTTTTATTTCCTCATTCATACAGTCGATATCAAATATGAGAGCGTATTCATTTGCAGAAATTTACGGCTTTAGAAACATCGAATTCCCAGTTGGATATTAGTTCGTTACCCAAAAACTCTTTATATTATTATATATATTATCGCTTTTATGATCAATCAGACCGCGATATCTTCAAATATTACACATGGTGGATTCATCAGGATAATATCTATACACTGTCGTTCTTTATATAACTGTGACTCTGTGGACATTAAGGCAGCTGTCAGGCTGTCAGTCAGTTCCCCAGCACTGAAACATTTACCATACATTACTGTAGCAATCACTGTTTAAATAAAACATACAGTGGGGTAAAAAAGTATTTAGTCAGCCACCAATTGTGCAAGTTCTCCCACTTAAAANTTTTAAGTGGGAGAACTTGCACAATTGGTGGCTGACTAAATACTTTTTTGCCCCACTGTATCTGTATGAAGCTTTAGACACATAAGACACTGATCAATGAATAATCATAATGTTATGATTGGTTGCACTGATGGAACATTCCTATCATAGTTAGCATATCATGAGGATGATTATGGTGCAGCTGAAAATACTTAATATTTTAAAACTGGACTAAATGTAGCCTAGGCCTTGTTTAAAAGTGAGTTTTTTAATATAGGCTGCATAAAGTCTTAATGTGTTTTAACAGCATTTCAGTGACTATGTTTGAATTTACACACGTTGAAATATGGTTATTTAATGCTGTTGAACAAGATTTTTAAATATAAAATAGACATCTAAAAATGTACACTCGGTTTCAACTGCAAATCACCAAAATCATTATTACTGGTTCAGACTATGAGTTTACAATCATAGGTCCATAAGTAAAATATGTCCTATCTGTTTGTTCTATATTTTCATCTTCAGTTGCTGCCACCTGTCACAGCTGTTACAGCTGAATAAATATATTTGAAAATTGATTCCAGCACTTTATCATCCATTAAGGAAATTCAAGTCTGGTAAATTATGAATGAGTGCACTACGGTAAATACAATGTAATATCCTTAACTTATTGACTCTTTTCGCCACTCCTGTTTTTTAAGATTAATGGCATGGTCCGCATTGGCACACATTCACATTTCTAGCTCCACAGGATGAAAATGGAGGCTCTGCTCTTTATTTACCCATTGTCATGCTGAATCATAGTATCGGAGCTCCACTGATGATGGCTTTTTTTCATTCACCACGCACGCGCTTATCTCAGAGTGAACATGCTCGGAGTTGATTGAACTAACTCTGATCAGCTGCTCTGGAACCGAAAACTCAGAGTTTCCCATCTCAGGGTTTATCAACTCAGAGTTCAGGGTCTGGCTCAATCCTAGTCTGTCAAACCTGCTTTCTGGAATAGACCCCCGGTGTGTAAAATGTTGAATCAACAACACATTTAGAAAGAGCAAACTGAAGTTAATAAAGAGAAGAGATTCATGTGTCTTTGCACATAGAAATGATGTCTAATGATGAGTCTTCTTGTTCTTGTTGCATTGCATTGGAAAGATCATATTTTATGCAGTTCTATTATTTTTATTATCAGCTACTTTTTCTTTTACCTCTGTTGATATTTAAACAGTAATTTCATTTACAAGTAATATTTTTTTTTTCTTTCCACTTGGAGCCATTAAGTAAGATTACATAGTGCATGTGTTTTTCTTTCAGCCATGCTTTAAGGATGGCAATGCTGATCGGTTGTTTGGTCCACCACTTTTGCCTAAACTGAAATATGTCAACAACTATTGTATTGTATTGATTTCCATGCAAAATGGCTCAGACATTCATGGTTTTTGTGAACTTTGCCGATCTCTTTACTTTCATCTAGTGCTATCATCAGGTCAAAATTCCTATCTGTCCAATTTGGTTAATTTATCTAATAGATTTGTTTTCTTTACGATGAACATTACTATACAACCTCACAGAGCTGCTAGCATGGCTGTTGACACTTAGTCTTGTTATTTTCAGTGTTAAGACTGAAGTTGTATTTTTCATTGCAAACGGTGTAAGTACCCAGTGCCTTAATACTCTCATTAGCCTCAAGAATTTACATCATCAGCAATCAGTAATTTGTTCTTCACGACTAAACCGGCTCACTATTTAAAGCCACTAGACATTGCTTCTCTGACCTCCTGCAACCTTTGATTGAAGTGTCACGGATCAGCATAATTTAAGGATAATTTTCTATCAGTTTGCTTTAATTTAATGCAAACTGATAGCTCATTAGACTGAAAACAGACATGGGCTGTGCTAAGCTATGTTTAACAGATTGGAAAATACAAACCACAAGCCAGTTTCACTCAGATATGCGACAGGTTATTTCGTGATTAGCTACGGTCTCTTATGACTCACCCTGCAAACACTGACTGCTGGAGAGGGACTTCAATCTTCTGCCAATGTCACACTGGCTAACAGAGTTAGAGAGAAGTATCCAAACCTTTATAAAACACACTTCACTCACTCTGTCCAGCAAGGAGTTCAAACCACACTCACATTGTCAGAGATTGGATGTTACAGGATGCAATTTAACATCACTCTCCAGCCATATTTTCCTGGCTGGCCATTCTTGTTTACTATGTGAGTTGTATTAGCACACTCATTTTATGGCTTTTGTCAGTATCCTATTCTAGTATGTGAGAGATATTAACTCTTTGGGGATTTATATAAATAGAGTTTATCTAACATGCCTGTGTATGCCAGATACGTTGTGGATTTAATGTTTGTACGGCACATGGTAATTACAGTATTTTAAATACATCTTCTGCAGAGCCATTCCATAACTGTATATACAATCTTCAATCTGTCAGCAGGCCCAACGCTTTGCTTCAATTTATCAAATCCATAGCAACAACCATTTCTCAGCTTTCTGTGAAGCATGTGATAAGCTGATTTGGTTAGAAGTCTTTCCATAGTTAGAGGTTGCAGTTCATTATCAGTGGTTGTGTGTTAATCTAATATATCCTGTCATGACTAGCATGTGAAGTTCATCCATAAATAGTTGTTATTTTTATTATTAATATTATTATTATTATAGGAATCTAGATTCTCATAATCTGGTGAATACAGGAATATTTCATTTTGGCAGTTCTGTATCAGTATCCTTGCACGGCTAAATCAATTACACTTGATTGTTCAGATAAATCAATCCTCTTCCTGGTCTAATTTTGCTTCAAGTTAAGGTTTATTCAATAATACTAAAATACTTCCTCTAGGACAATTCATCTCTGCCGAGAAGATGTTTTATTGTCATGAAAATGACAGATATTGAGTGAGAGCACTCATTAAAGACTTACTCATTTTGTGCCTGTGATTTGAGTGTCATCTTCACACATCGTATTAAATGCCATAGTCAGTTAAAAGTAACTGACTCTATTGTGTTGTGGAACTCGACTCTGTCAACATTGTCAACATCCTTGACAGCTCCTTCAAGCAGAAAATACTTTTTTAATGATAGAGCTGTGCCAATTACAATACCTGGTAGTGCTTGTACATTTAAACACAGGGTGCTGCTCCCTCACTCCTCATCCCCCTAAATGGATTGAGACATGTAAAACCACCAGTATTGTGCTTTAAATGGGTTGCAGGGAGTAGAATTCTGTAATTATCAAGTGAAAACAATAATCAGGAACAAATTATAATATAAAAACTATACTTGACACTTGCCTTCTTCCCTAAGGAGCTCCAGAGTGTGTGTTAAATAAGGAGAAACAATGTTAAATCCACAAAGGAGTGCAACAACAGGAATGCAATTCACATTTAAAAAAGTGAAGAAGCTCCTCGTCTTTCAAATTAATTTTGCAATTTATAAAATCAAAAATCAAAAATTATATGCAGGCAACAGCAAGTTCATAAGAAGACTTGACAGTTTAGGCTACCGGCTCAGATATGCCCCAGAAAAGAGTTGCTTCTGGTTGGAAAGCAATTTACATTATTTTCTAGCTGAGATTATGTGATTTAATAATGTAGAACTTGATTACTGGTTTATGACACAGTAGGTCACACAGTATGTTACAGTAAGTCTTGGTTAGCCTATATGGTTTGCTTAGTATGTACTGTTTTCAGCATTGTTCGGTGTTTGCAGTATCTATCTATCTATCTCTATCTCTCTCTCTAGCTTATGTATAAGGGAATGGCTGGGTGAAAAGCTCAAATGCTCAAGTACTACATAAGAAAACTGTGAAAACAAAAAAATCCCAAACAACTTCAGTTTTTTCCCAAACAAAAGTGGTTTGAAAAACAGAAACACAGATATAAGAATATTCTCCCCGCTTCATTTCACTTTGTGTCAGAGGTAGACTGAGGGGAAAGCGTCTATTGCAGCATCATAAGTAAACAATAAAACTGAAAGATCCCCTTAAAAGAGCAACCAGGAAGGCTGTATATCAGCCTGAAATAGCTTTGGTGCGATGACCGATTTAAACAGCCATAGGCAGTTTCAGACTCCATAATAACAAAGATAAGAGCCGGTCAGAAGGCTGCATCTGCAGCTAGAACAGAGTGTCATATCCATAGAGGATCCATTTGCATCAGAGAGGAGAGTTTCTTTTTATAATAACAGGCAATTTGTTAAAGAGGATATTTTGAAATAATATTCATATAAAGGCTCTTTATTGAAAGAATGGTTTCTAAATTGCTTCGTCACTAAGCAAAGAAGTAATCATAATATGCCTGCAGGTGAAGTAACCAAGAGCACATATAATTACGGCAATAAATGGTGTAAAAGTGGGGTCAGAGGCTCGCCAAGAGGCTCGGTGCTTCTGCACACAATGAGTGCTGTGGGTGTGTAGAGTTACAAGATAAAGTAGAAATTGTCTCACATTGGTAGTTAGTGCCTCTGTTCATTTTCCCATTTCCAGGATGATATTTCCCAAAGTGTCTCTAAGGCACTGTCCAGTTTTGGGACTAACAATATGCAAGGCTTGATTACCAAGTGGACAGCTCCCGTCTCACTCTGACTGTCCCTCTGTGCCCCACTCTGCATGGGAAAATGGTGGGTTTCACTTGACACCCAGACCACGCACCAGCTGAGCCTCAGATGAATGCTAGTCTATGCCGGCTCCCGGGGGTGGGGGGGGTCCCTACTGCAGGGGCTGTGTGAGAGGAGAAAGGTTACATTCAGTTTACATCATAAAGGCTAGACGTACACACAGAGGCCTTCAGATGCAGAGCCTGCCTCTCTCTGGCTTCGTTTCTGTCTTTCTGTCACTCTAACACTCACAGACACAGTGACACACTCACTTATACATCATTCACTTGCTGTTCCTCCCACAAAGTCAGAGCTTTCACTTGTTTGGTGTGCGATAAATTATAACCCACTGTAATGAAGAATTTAGGAGGGAGAGTGCATGCAATGTGGCTATGCCATTGTGGTTGCCTACACTACACTTTGGGTTGAGGATTCACAGCATCACATCATTTCAAACATAACAACTGATAGCATATATATAAGTCCATTATCAACTTTATAACCACCATTAATGTTTAGAATGGATTACTTATGTTATATATAGGACTTGACCTCTAAAATAATTTAACATACACTGCTCCAGAGGTGGGTCATAATCTGGCAGCTATGAAACAGGTCTGGCACTTTCTAAAAGCAACATGAGAGGATTTACACATCTTTAAAGCCAGATCATATATGCTTAGTTTACAGATGCATTGGAACTGCAAAATGATTTAATGTGTTAACAGGAAGAAGTCAACATACGCCGAACTACATCACTAAAGAGGATCAAGTCGAATCGAACGGAAATACTGTATGGGCAACGGATATTCAGCCAGTTGTAGCACACCTTTGTAGCTGTGTAGTGGTGATATAGTTACTTTAGAATTAAAGTCCTTCTTCTCCATCACGATGTAATTAAGGTAAGGCACTTAAGTCATTTATATAAATAAAAATGTCATTTCAATTACATACTATATTATGATGGTACATTTAGTACCATAAAGATTTTTTTTTTGCCTGTTGCAAAGAGATGTCACCTTGGATTATTTTCTGTGGATACTGACTCACATGGTACAAGCAAAAAAGAAACCTCATGCAGTCGATATATAAACTGCAGACTATACATCATTCTTGATACATTTCAACGTAAGATGGATTTCTATACTTGAGGTCACAACTGTCGTTTTTTCCCTTCAGCCAGAGCAACTGGCTGCTGTCTTCAGCTGCTGGAGCTGCTTCTGTGGCCTGATAAAAGCCCATGTACTAATCCTTCACTTTCGCCAGCCCACTTCTGTAACCTATTAAAACTCACAATCCATATAAAATTGATATTCAGCAGATTAGTTTATGGAAACATGGCATAACAAGGCACTCAGATGGATGCAATGTTCTGCGTAGCAGTAATAGTCAAAGCCATTGTAACTAAGCCATGTAATTAGTAGACTTGTAGATAAATAAAGGGCTTTACATGCATGTCAAATTTTGTGGTGACACTAAAAGTCTACGTTGACTAACAAGGTAGGCTTTAGTGCTCTTCAACATGATTCCTTCAGATCACTATAGAGTTGCAAATCGGACTATTTACTTATGTGTAAATTGATTTTAAAAATCTAGCTTTTAATCTCAAATTCACAATACGACTTAAAACTAATTCTATTCATGTAAATTTCAGCAAATCCAAGGCAAGACAAGTTTATTTATTTGGCACAAACTCAGTGTGCTTCACATTAATGTGCTTGTGTAAAGACTCACCCACCCAAAGGCATTATGAGGCAATTTGGTCTAATATTACCACTTATTTATTATGATTCATTATTATTATTGCAACAATGTGTGGGGCTGTAGAGTTAGTGTGTCTTGTTAGTTCGCCCATTATTCCACAGTCCGTATGTACATCAGCATGCAGTCTGTAATAGTGCTCCCTCATCTAGGACTTGTAACCCCACTAACTGTATCTGCACGTACACAAGCTAGAGTTCATTTACAACAGGGTAATAGTGTATGTGGGCTGGATCACATTTTTTCACAGAAAGCTGGCTTTGCATTTGATATATATGCTTTGCAAATGCACTGGTGATCTCTCTGCTCCTATATCTCTCCCGCACACGCAAACAAACTCTCCATTCCACACCTTTTTATTTCACTCTGTCTATCCCTTCTCTTTGTCACCTCCTCTCTATTCCTGGCTCGCTCTGGTCATTGTACAACAAAGCACCAGTCTCTGCATGCTCAGCAAAAGAAAACCTTTACATTTTCTTCTTTGCTCACAGTTCATTTTGATAGATTGTTCACTCACTTTCCTCTATGTTCAATGAATAATAAAATGATCTGCTAAGCTTCCTTCCTATAGTGATGTAAAATGCTGTCCCTTATATATTTTTCCTCAGATGCAGCTGCAATGCAGATAATGATATATTAATGAAACATGTATGTATTCATGTCATTTGATTTGATTCTATATACAGTCTGTCTTCAATACACAGTGGGCATTATTGTTGTTTGACAATGATACAATACATCACGGTTTGACTTGGTAGTTTATATAGACTATCCCAAAGCCAGTTGGGTTAATAAACAGTATTGATAGTAGTAGCAGTGCCTTCAGCCACATCCAATACATACTTTACAGTAAGATATTCATTTATTTTTACATTTTCACTCAGTGTGAAGAGCACAACTATGCAATCTATTCAATAAATACACTTGATGTCCACATAACAAGCATATACAAGCTAGAGAAGGGGCCATTTTGGATGACATTATAAGTGTTTAGGGATCCGGCTAGAAGACTCACCTTTGAAATTTCATCATTGATAACAAAAATAATGGTAGTGCTGCTATGTTTGATGCCTGAAGGATTGTCATGGATCTTTCATATACCTAACAGAGAGGAATATAACAATATGCTGATATGTGCCCATTGCAATGAGAGTTGATTCACACCAGGGTGTCTCATACTGTATCTTTACAATTGACAAGGGACACACTTGTGTATCTAGTTTTACTTTGCTGCGGGCTATTACATTATAAATTCAATATATAACTATGCTAGATGCAATGACACTCCCACAAGTATATTAATGAAATGTTTTGTGGAATGCTGTTAGATATTTTTGGCTTCTCTATTGTGTGCTTAAAAAACAAGCAAAAGTGTGACTATGACATGTAATAGGCAATGATTGAAAGACTTTCACCCCCCAACTTGACGACTACTTGTTTGGAGAGTTAGTTTACAATCGATCAGGATCAGCTCTCTAAACCCATACCCCGGGAACAGTCACTGTAATACAAACAGTAAGTGAACAGGACAGGACAGTAAAACAAGTTAAAGGTGTAGCACACACCTCTGTCAAGGCTGCACAATTTTCTAAATCATCATTAATATAAAAAAATGTGGAATTTTCACTGTTCATCTGGAACTAGATCTGCATCAAAGGTTTTTGCTCGGTGGCTGCAATGGTATGTTGACAGGGTACAGCTAGATGGTTGCTAACCAATCTTTAGCATGTTTTTAGGGTATTTCCAGATTGTTTTTAGGTGGTTGTTATGGCATTATGTGTGGTTGCTAGAGTGTTGTTAGGGAGTACTGTTAGATTGATAGTTCCCCTTCCTTCTCTACTATCAGGTTTGGGATAGCCCTTCATTTTGGCGGACCTTCCATGCAAACATGCAAATGGGTTTGGGGTGGACAGGGTGAGGGTGTGGTGGCTGGAATGAGACTGGAGAAAGAGGCTGGCTGTGAAAGTTTAAGCACCATGGAGAGAGACACACAGAGAGATTTACTGCTCATTTTAGAGTAAACAACTGAGAGTTTATTATTTAGGGGATACTGAATGAGTGAACGAAGGAGTGATTTCAGACACAGCCCATGGTTTGAATGTGTAAGCACCATGACGAGAGGCAGAGAGACTGTGTTTAAATGTTTCTCTCTGTGCTCCTCCACTGGCCAAATGCAGTAATGGCAGAAATAATGACCCAAGGCAACAGTATTCAAATATATTCTTGAGTCTCCCAGTTTAATTATTCCAGCAAAATACAGGGAATGTCATGTACCGATCTGCACTAAAACCTTTTCCTTTGTCCATGGCCCTACCTTTCCATCAAATTTCATTGAAATCCTTTTAATAGTTTTTGAGGTATTGTGCTAACAAAACAAAATGGACTAACATAACCTTGGCGGAAATAATAATAAAAAGAAAAAAAGTTTTTTATTTAGATAAAAAACTTTTTTATTAAGATTTTTATTAAGATTTTTATAAGAGCAGCAAAGGCCAGTTTTCAGTTTATTTGGGGGGGTACAGCTAAAAGGCCTTGCTTGGATTATAACAGGCCCCTTGAAGTACAGTAAGGCTTCACGGAGTCCACTATGTATGCCGGGGCGCTGTGTGCAGTTCTTTGTAAGTGATTAAAAGACTCTTGGAGCACGTATAAGGAGGCTCAAACAAAAGTAGTATAAGCAGACGCTCTGGTTAAAAATCTGTCTTATGAAAGTTAAAGACTGTGTAATTATGACTGAGTTATACACACTGAAGGTAATAAAGGTATTATTAGTTTATTCAGTTTATTTACATTTTTGTTTAACTTTCATTTAATCAGGCAAGGCAATCAAAAATAGTTTCTTATTCACTGTAAGGGTCTGGCAAAAGATCAAATGGCTTTGATACAAAGATGACAGCACAGTTTTCACAGTGATGGCTGACCTACTGATTTCTGAAATCTCTAGTCAGAGGACATCACATGTAATCATTAATGAAGGGAATTGTTTATGTATGAGGTATCATTGGGTAGTAATGTGCTAGGAGACTAAATACTAGTAAGACATTAAAAAGTCAAGAACTCAGTGCTCAATTTTCCACAAAGCAGAAAATGAAGCCATGGTTCTGGATAGAGTGAATATACAGTAAGGGGTACACAGAAATGCCTATAGAAAATACAGTGTGCAAAACAAATAGACCATTTGTTAACTGGCACACATTATTTTACAAGGCCTAAATGTATAATATAATCATAAATATACAGATGGTGGTTTGCAAAACTGGATAATTGTAGTCCAGCATGAAGAATCATCATTCTCAACATTTTAAGATTCTCCTACAGAGGTTAAGTTGTTGGACACAACCCAAATGTCCATCACAATTTGCAGTCATAGCAGTTAACGGTAAAATCTATCATGCATTTCTGCTGGTGCTTTCTTTAATGTTGATATAATGAGTAAGACAAGTCGATCGACACAAGCCAATAACATAGACAGGGCTTCCTCTCTGGCCAACTGTCCTGCTCATGCTTTTTAGGCTCATCATCAAAATTAGGCTCCAGAGTGAAGAGGGAAAACACCTCAGCCAAGCAAAAATTGTACGTCCCACTGCCTTCGCTAGGTACTGGCTCAGGTTTTTAATTTTGAAATTCGCAGCTAGAGCATGGATGGGGGGAGACAGACAGTTCAAGCAGCTTCTCCAGCACTCATGTCTTTTGCATCAATCCAAAGCACAGCATTTAGGAACTGTGGTTGTTCAAATTCAAGAGACTATTTTCCTCTTCCTCTTGGGGGGGCTTTCTCCGCATTGTAAGCGTCACTGCTGCTCTTCCTTTCCAGGAGACATGCTGAGGCTAGTAAGCTCAGCTAAACAAGCAAATGTAATCTATTTTTGCCTGTGCCGTGTGCAGCCAACAATATGCAACCTACTGTCACATGCAGTGTCTTTTCAGTGGTGAGTGCACACCGTCTGCCAAGACACCAAAAAGTTGCTGAATAAAAAAAGTGGAAAATCATGTTTCAAAAAAATCGTTTTTTCAAAAAAATGTTATCAAGGTGTGAATGTGGAAGAGAACATGCTGTGTGAGTACAGCTGTGCATCCAGAGGTTCCCTCCTTAAACCACTGAACTCTGAACCTTTTGTGTAGCTGGATGTAACTGACCTCCTTTAGCACTCGTGCCTCTTTTTTTCTCACATCTGCACAACTGAAATCTCCATGAGTTTACAATAGCTGTCAGCTCATAATAAAACATAATAACATAATAAAAAAAGACAATGGAATAAGTGATCAGTTGTGTTTCTGTTCTGGTGCTTCTAGATCATCATCTGATGATTCTGCCAGCTATACAGTTAATACATATTCTTCCATCTATTGGTGGAACCGTTGTGCATTTCAGTGCCTTCATATTTTTCACTTGCACCCTCTAAGTCAGGCTTATTTTAGGTGTTGTCATTTTTAGCCTAATGAAATCAACCAAACATCACAACTGCAGGCCATGCCTTTCAGAGGATGCTCGCATTATGAGTAATTAATCTGAAAGTGCTATGATTAATTCTGCTACTTTACCCCCTGCGGCTAGACTGGATGTCTGTGAAAAATCTTCTCTCACAAATCCTCCTGAGAACAAACAATGAACATTTAGGTTTCTTAAGTCTTTAAAACGCTGTCTTCTCACATCATGTCATTTGCAAGTTTGCAGGCCCCTTGACTTGTCATTTTTCTACAAAGAAATGTAAACATTTTCATAGATTATAAACTACATATTATTCCATACATGCAAAAATAATTTGATTATGTAAATGCATAGATATCTGCCAAACTGCTCTATAAGTGGGGGGAAAAGGTTTAAAAAAGCCTGTAGGAAGATATAAAAATGCAAATCAAAGGTTTATTGGACTGGAACCGCAGAAGTAGCAGATATAAGACGATCATTGCATTTTCAAAATCCAAGAGAAGTCAATTGGAATTCATTTAAGAATAAAACTCATCATCAAATACCATCATACATTAAATGCATATTTGCATTTGCATATATCCTATGAGGTGTATATATATATATATATATATATATATGTGTGTTCATAGGAAGAGCTACGTGGGATGTCCATCTTATTAAATAACCAAGGACAACACAAGGTTACAATCACCCAGCCTCCCCCCTTCTTGTTGTCCAGATAGCATGGCTTTCATCATGTTGAGCAACCCTCAAGCACGTCAATTGATTAATGCAAGCCTCTCACTCAAGACAGCTCTCGCCAAGATATCATCGCTGCCTAGAAAGACGCTCACATGCTGGAGAGCCTGACAGTTCAAGTCGCTGGCTGTAAATCATGCTCCACTCCCAACTTTTCATGCCCAGTCCTCACACTGACTGGAAATGAAATGCTGGTTTTATTTGGACATGATTGTGTGTAACATTATTTGTCATGACTGCCCTTATGTTGGACTGTAAAACTGAGAGGGGCTGAAGCTTTGACAGCGGCAATAAAACTGACTTTTCTGTTGACGTCATCAGAGGATTATTCTCTGTGCTCGTCATTGCGTTGCCACACCAAATAATCATTACTATAAACGTGTCTACATGTTATAGCTAGGCAGTGCTCTGCATCCTTGCTATTGTCTGTTTGATTAAGCTGGCATGCACTTCCCCGCATTAAGATTTACTGAGAAGCATATAGTAGAGAATACACATAAAGGATTTAAATCTCCCTGTGAGTCAGACTGATAGAGAGATGTGGAAAAAAACTAAACAAACACAGCTTGTTTCAATTTATTTATGTTCATAATACCAGCAGATGAACATCTACATGCTGTTAGGGCACTTGCCATTCCAGAGTGTTATGCACTCACCCCTCCTCTGTTCTTTTTGTTCAATCAGCCTCACTCCCCCACACGCCCCAACCCCTCCCCTGCTTGAGTAATGGCCTGCGTCGACTTCTTGTCACTATGAGAGGTGGTGCTGCACGGCTTGCCTCTGTCCCCCTGTTTCCATGCGTGTCCTTTCAACCGACTAGGCAATCCCAGCTGATATCTCTATCGACCGTGATTTAGCTGATATCGCTGCAGTCTCCCCTCCTCTCCCTTTACTTCCCCCCTGCAATCTCTCTCTCCCTCTGTCTCTCTCTCTCTGTTTCTCCTGTTGGACTCCATCTCCATCTACCTCCAATCCCTCCCCACTTTGTCACTCCGTTTCTGATAATGTGTTCATCCTCTGTCAATATATAGTATATAGTGTCAATAAATTCCAGTTCCATCTCACGTCACATTTCCCCCCCACCCAAAAATAACCCCCAAGAAGCTCCGAAGCTGTCAGAATACCTCTGAACTCAGATCAGTCATAGCTAGGAATAAGTTCTGCACGGTTAAGCAGCATGAGAGCAGAGAGCTACTGAGCTCTCTAACAGAGGGGTGACTTGTATACAGATATGAGGTGAACACAGCAGGCAGGGGGATTGGAGCAAATTGATCTGGAGTGTAAAAACAGCAACGGTATGGCAATGTAATGCTTGAGATTAAATTTTGATGCAAGATCTTGATTTCATCCAAATGGATTACATTACATAGCCTATAGCTTCCCCAGCCTAATGCAGTGAGCTGTATTATATCGTTTTGACAGGTATTTGTGTTTCTATCATTCATGCCTATTGTAGCTCTCGAGTCTTTATGTTAGGAGCACGTCCATACCAATACCCTTGTGTTCATTCTGTAACAGCTCTGACAGCTCACCTAAATCAGGCTCCTCCTCTGCAGTATGATTCCTACGTGTTACTGCCAGGACCTGCAAGCCAGTGCGCTGGAATCTGTAGCATGTATTTATTCACACAACCCATTTTCTTGCCTCACTATTTCCCTGTGTGTTTGCGCCGTGGCTGCCTGTTTTCTCTTTCGCTGTCTCTTCCTGTCTCTCCCTCCCTCCTGCTATCGCTCACCCACTGGACCCCCGCCTCACTCATTTGCTCACAGACTCTCTTTCTCAGACGCACACACACGCACACAAACACACACAGAGGCACATGCTGTGCCTCGCTGGATCAGAGCCTCTGACTACAGTATGCCTTTAGAAGAGCTCCTTTATCTTGCGTTCATTAGAGCACGACTCTAAGCCAAGGTTATTTTCTGCTGGGGTCCAGACTGTCCTGGAATTTCCCCCATCCGGGATTCATTATGATACGACGGTATTTTTTAATTAGCATAATTTTTGCTGCAGCAGTCCAAGGCAACAACTCAGTCTCTGCCATCCAAGCCTCATCTGAGGAGAATCACCTGCCCTCCTCCAGAGACAGACACACACAGCTGTCACATTAACTGTCCTCAGTCAGAGGCAGTACAGCAGATCTGGACGAGGTAACGGGAGAGGATAAAGGAAAAAGGAGCAGCAGTGTGGGGAATGCAGCAGTAGCCTTTACTGCATGAGACTGAGCAGGTGGAGCGCGAGAGAAGGATCATACGTTCTTTTGAAATAGAAACATTTGTGCTGTGGCTGCATTCTGGTGGATCTCTGCCACACCAGAGGTTATCGTTCGCTGGATTTGCTGCTTCTGAGAGAGTGAATGAGGAGCTGCTGAGAAATTATTTATTTATTTTCTGGATTTTCTCCTTTACCGTGCTGCTGCTGCAGATACTGCTCCCTCTCTCACCCCCCCTCCCTATCTCTGTTCTCTTCTCTTTCCCTGGCTAAAGGGGAACAAAAGCGCTGGTTTCTGCATCACCCTACATCTCTGCATCTTTACTTGCGTGTATTTTTATCTCCTTGTCCCTTTTGCCTAATGAAATGATCCAGTTTCCCACGGAAGCGTGTTATGTTTTCTACTGCGGTGGAGGGGCACTCTTCTTAGTGGGCAGGCTCAGCTGCCCTCAAGCTCTACCTGTGAGCGATGGAGACTCTTATCAGAATTCTTGTCACATGAAGCTCTGTCCGGCCACTTTTCATGCCTAAATAACATGGTTGAGCAACATGTCTGTTTGAAATTACGGTCGGATTCATCTCCATTCTTTATTTGGATGTGTATCTTTTCTGCATTTTGGATACACTCAGCTCACTTTCTGAAGAATGTGTTATGGGATGGTTTTCAGTGAGGTTTTAACACTGGTTTTTTTGTGCAGTAGACATCTTGTCATGGCAAAATGTTAACCCAAATTAGATAAGTTGGTTGCTTCTTCATTTTTTTCCACAAGAACATTATTTGGATTTTGGCTGCTTTCTTGAAATACATTTTTGGTTATTTTTGTTACTAATCCTAAGGATATTTTTCTGTCATCTACTAACTCCCTAACCAACTAAGGGATTAGGAAAGAAATGGGCCCAGATTGTCACTGAGATGCCCTGTGGTCTTGAAGTTGAACTGTCAGAGGCCAAAGCTTGGCCAAGTTGTCTGTACTGGGCCCATGAGGATCTAATATACATGGGTAGACTCTTTGCAGCCACCCCTGTGCTCGGGCAGAGGAGCAGCTGGTCACGCTTTAGCCTAGGCATGGGCCTAAGTTATTGTTCAAGACTAGCCTTCTGGTTCACATTGCTTACTGTACTCCCCATCCAGACTGGAACAGCACGTGTGTCTTCTAGTCTCAGTACCACGCACCATGTCCACCATTTTCACAATAAGCATGGCACTGTTCCTATTGCCATCAACAGGATGCCTTTTCTTACCAGAGGGGGCCATGGTAAGACATTTCACTCCAACATTCTCAACTTGCTGTTTGCTGCCTCACTGATGCATCACTTTGCTCTGACCGCATTATCAATGGTCAGGAATAATAAGAATTTGATATGAGCATGCCTATCTGACATATTTGTATCTGTATCTTTGGCATTTTAGAGGTAAAATGTTGTTTCATTGTATATTGGTGGCACCATTGGTGGCTCTCTTGTGGCATACAGTGGGTTAATGGATCCCTTACTAACTATGGATTTGCTGCAGCCTCTGTTCATGATTAATCCCCTTTATCTAGCCATCAGTATCAGTAGTGGTTGCCCTTTCCCCATGTTGTTTTTCAAGATGGTACAGCACCAGTAGAGCTGTGTTTGTTATATTGCAAATGCACATCAATGGCGTAATGAATCATCATTGCAAATCTCTTTTCTATGAGGTACTTGTTTGTTTAAGCAGCATAATGCACTCCCTGTAATGGAGCCGGTTTTGTGTCAAAGGTGATTGCTACAGTACACAGTAATTAGTGGCGCGTCACAACAGGCGTAAAGCGATTATATAGATAGAGTGAGCAATGAAATAGAGACGATCTCTTTGGTGTTTTCCTTGGGTGCTGAGAATATAGAACAATCGTCACAGGATTTATGGCAGCAATTTTTCTTACTTCATATAAAATCTGTCTTGATAATCTGTTCTACATTGTGCAGTTTCATCAGATAGAGAATAACATGTTCAGCTGAGAGATATAAAGTAGTGACCTATCCTCAATAATCTACATCAAATTGGCTACGCTACTTAAATTGTCTCCCTCAAAGCGCTGACACCAGAGTCACTGCTCCATTTTATATTGCACTTTGAAATTTCTGTCCTAGGACTCACTTTTATGTCCTATTAAAAGAGGCCCGATGGATTTGTAGTGTCTTTTTCACCGCAGCAGTTTTGCCAGCTGCAAAAGGGCTAAAAATGTGATGAATTACATCTTCGCTATTATAGCCATATCATTCTGGACCGGGCTTTTACAGGCACGGCACAGCCTGTGATCAAACAGGCCTATTAAAAAAACACTTCAAAGAACTCACTGATAAATTTTCAATTACCTCTGTTGTAGATTTTGTACTGTAGGTTGTTCTGAAGTTTGTGCTTCAGAGCAAGAAATTGAATTTACTGCAACATAAATGATACAGACAGTACTGATGATTTACAAGTCATGTCCACAATGCCATAATGCACTGTGTAGAATGCACTGCAGATACTGGTTAACATTGATTGGCATAATGTTCACTATAGCACTGGGTTACGTAAACGTTAACACAGAAGCATAAACCATTAAACAAATAAAACCAACTTTGGTTTTTGTCACAAATGCCAAAATGATGTCAACTATGATCTTTGGACACTTGCTTTGATATAACAGATATGCGTGTGTGTGTGTGTGGGTCGAGGCTAGCCTAAGACTTCTGGAGGCCCCTGGGCTATGGCTATTTATAGGCCACCTACCCTGCTGCAATGCCTCACACTCCTTATTGTTACACTATATTACTTACAGTGTAGACACACTCTTACACACGGACAGGTTCAACTAATGAGCACAAAATGATCTGAGTATGTCTATGAAGAGTTGTCCAGGTCACAGAATAGCAAGAAGCACCAAGCGAAATAGCAGGTTGCCAGTGAATTAGTTCTTAATCAGAGGTATTCAAGTTGTGAAAGAATGCTTTATAGCTGCAAATATTAGTCGATTCATGGATTAGTTGATCGCCAGAAAATTAATCAGCAACTATTATGATAAATCTTTGAAGTAATTTTAAGCAAAAATGCCAAACGTTCTCTGGTTCCAGCTTCTCAAATGTGATGATTTGCTGATTTTCTCTGTTTTATATCATTATAAACAAACTTGAGACTTTTTGGTATTTTCTGACATTTTATAGACAAAACGATAAATCGATTAATTGAGAAAATAAGCTGCAGATAATGAAAAAATGTATTGTTGTAGCCCTATATTTTTTACAATAAATTGCAAATGCATTTGTTCAATAATTACTGATTCACCTTTAACCGTAACCCCAGAAAATGTCTTCTTGTGGCTCAGTGGCCATGAGTTGGTGCTTGAGAATTTAGCAAAGTAAACTATTTTTGTTTTTTATTCTTCAGCATAATGACATATGACACCTTTATTTTATTATTAAAAATAATAATCACTTTAGAAGATTTCTGATGAAAATCCTCTGAAGTCTGTATTCACATCAAATATCTGATGATAAAGACACCAGTTTGCATTTCATCATTTTGAGACATTCATTGTAGCAGCAGACAGTTTGAGGGGAAAATACTGTATCAACATACATCAAGATAATTACGTAAAATTTTTACATTGTTGGTGTTATTTCAAATTGGGCATTTCACTTTCTACACTTTCTGTGTAGCTTTTTGTTCAACTGGAACTGAGATGAAGCCCTGAACTGCCTAGATAAACTCCATATCATACTTCCTACATCAGCAGTACCCTGATCACACAAACCTGCAGCATGTTTTCAGTTAATTGGTCTATACAATTTAGGCATTGTATCTGGGTTGTTATAAATAAGAAATGATGTTTCCATGTGCCAAACAAAATAACTTACATGAGTGCACCAGATATTAAAAGGACCTTATTAAGAATGTTAACACTGAATGTTAACCATATCTGGGGAAGCCAAATCCCGACTTGAGACATATTATGTAACTAGTGCTTACTGTCTTCCTCAGTTCATATTCCGACCCTGCAGTGCTGCGATAACTCAGAAGGCTTTTAGATTTCATGTAACCATCCTCAAGTAGTTGTGGGTGGGCTTCTTAAACACAGTGTTGTTTCAAAGCAGGTTTTATGCAGTGTTTTGTTGAACGAACCCCATTAACCACCGCACTATACTATGACCCTCAGTGCCAAAGACCTTGTATGCTCTCAACTGGAATGCAAGAAAGATTGCACTGTAGCTGACCCCTCATTATGCTCCCAACACACCCGCATGTTCAATACACTCAGTAAAAATCTGCTGCACTTAATTCTCCAAGGCCCCCATGTTGGTGTAAGAACTGTCTGGCTGTGGCAAGGCAAAGAGCAGCTAATGCTTCCAGAAAGATCTCTCAAGTGGGGGAAATGGCTTAGTGAGCGTCTTTCAATGATCATATCTTTGAAGCACAATTTGATATTCAGAGACTGGATTTAACCGAAAGCATGTAATCTTTAGATCAATGCATTAAGTGTAAAAATGCTAGTCTAGTGTCTCACTGCAGTCAGACATAACGCAATGTTTGTTTTTTTGCTACAAGAGCTGCAGAAAGGGAAAGCAAAGGGACAGGGGCATCAAGAGGTCTATCAGAGAGGGCTCAATTTCCTCCAGGTCACATATTACATTACCCTCAAGGATGATAGTGAGGCAGGCCTGCGTACACATACACTTACACAATCATACATATACACACACACAAGCAACAAAAACAACAGAAATTCTCTCCCGCATCATGTATGTTTTGCTCAGATGCTGCTAGTGGATTTTATAACTGATATTGATATGCTATCATCATCACCATTGCTGTTCTGTAACTGAATACAAATATGGGGATTGCACTTGTCATTTTGAGTTTTTGGACAAGACATTGAGGGTGAAACAAGTGGACAAGGCAAAGTATGGCACGTGAGAGCAGAAATCAGAGACCAAGGTAACCACTGCCCTGCTCTAGATCTGCAGCAAAGCAGAACAAACAGGAGAATGAAAATGTGAACTGAAGAGAGGAAAGCATTTACTGCAATAGATAAAAGATGAACTGAGACACAAAAGAAATGCGAGGGCTGCATTCTTAGGAAAATAACCAGTGGTGGAGGAAGTACTCGAGTAAAGGTACCAATACCACATTGTAAAAATACTCCATTAAAAAACAAACTAAAATCCTACCTGAGTAAAACTACAGAAGTATTATCAGCAAAATGTAGTATCAAAAGTAAAAGTGCTTGTTTTGCAGAAAAATGTCCCCTGTGACTGATATATTAAAAAAAATAGGTCAGTAAGGTCACTTACTGTGTGTGCTCACCAATAGTTTAATTCTGACCACTTTAATCAGCACATAAAGTAGCACTGCCTTCATCATGGTTGCAGATGTATATGGGGCATGGTAAGAGACCAGCATTGTCTTGTAAACCTGCTCATATGCAACATTTGGAACAGGCACAAACACTTGAAAACCATCTTCAAATACAATGAAAAGTAACAGTATAGGACAGACTTGAGGTTATTGCATGAAGAATACATGGAAACCAGCACAGCGAGGGCATTTATGGTGGTCTATTTAAAGAAGTACGGGCATGTCACAGAAAGTCAAGTCAGACTGTACATTATAGGTTGCCGTGCTCTACCATTACAGTATATTGTAGTGTAAACCTCTGCATCCATGTCAGCCATCTTGGTAATAAGATTTTAACTCTTATTATTGTAAAAGAATACAATAATCTCATTGTTTCCCATTTTATGAAACTGTATTAAAGCTACCAGTAGGAATATTTTTAATGTAAAATTGCACCCATTTCACTATAAAGTCATTAAGAGGGGCTGCACCAGAGAAGTTTCTACTATAAATATAATCTCATATTTTTGATCAAATTTTGATGTTAGGTGTTGTTACATGCTGAAAATCTTACCTTCTCTGAGTAAAGGAGAGATGAGCCAAGAATTGAACATATAACTGGCTTGTAAACAGTATAGCAGAAGTTCTGCCTCAACATCAACAATGCAAATGCAATGCAAAATGATTTCTAGGAAACCTCTATGGCCATTGTGAAGACAAAATTTAGGTCAAATCACTTTACAGCATTTGAGGGTATTGAAGTCCTCAAAGTTCTCAAGAAAATAATCTCTGTTTATAAAGTGCAAAACAGTGACATGCATGTTCCTTTGTTTCCAGTATATAAGCAATATAGAGGTGCCTATTACTGCACAGTATGACATGTATATTTTAGGATCTCAGAAATCAGATTTGTCATAGAATACAAAGTCCCCATGTTCTCATTAATATTAAAGTAATCCTTCAAATTTCAGTCAAAGTTGATTTGGCGACACCCATGATTACCATGATAACACACAGTTTAACACTGCAGCAAATACTCCTTGAGCAAATACTTTGTCAGAAATACACCAGAAGAAAAACTGGTGTATCAGTTCACAACCCAGTCAAACAAACTCATGCTTTTAATGTGAAGCAGCAGCAGTAGGAAATGTGCAGTTTGCATTAGCAGTAACTTAAAAGCGTACTCCACCATTTTAGCACTGCACTCCTATAACATTGTCAGACTTCCACACACTCTTCTTCCTTGTCAAAACGTGGCGTATTCATGCACCCACAAGCATGAGAATGGCAGACTACTATACTAACTACTATATATTGAGCTAATCACTGAATGTAAATACATTGAATGGCTATTGCAGAAAAATGCAGACCATAAATAGTATCAAAAATCAGGTTTGATTTCATGAAAATCTTAAGGATTATAACTTTAAATGCCATACATTTTCAATATATAACTCTTTTGTGCTAATACAATTACAGACCACTTATAGGAATATAAGAAATCACCAGCTGATTTTAACAATGACAATTGACACAACCTTACAAATACTCCAGTAATAATGGTGTAAAAACTGAGAGACATAAATCTGAAAAGCTGTTAAAAGCTATTCTGGTGCATTCAAGGGAAATGTATTTGTGACTTTTGCAATAAAGGAGGCATTAATTCAGTATTTCAGAAATGCATTTGAGTCGAAACTGTTTCACCACGACCCAAATCATCTGAAAGTTGAGTGGAACATTATTATAGAAGAAGGGGGTCGTTTGAGGCACTGCAGACGTTCAATTTGAGAACTGACAGTGTGGATACATCTTGCTGATGGGATCAGAAACAGAAATTCAACCATAATACAGCTGAAATCTGCATGTGCCAGCTGCATGTGTGGTTATTTAAGATTCACAAGATTTTCAGTGTGGCTTTTAATTGATCAAATTCATTTGATTTGATCGATTAGATTCCTAAAGTCTGTGTTCACTGTTCTGTGTAGGCTATATGATGCCACTTTCTAACTTGAACACCATATTTTAACTTGAAGCCCGTAAGTCCTCTCTGTCAGGCTTTAGCCTGCAGTATTCATTTTCATCATTTCACTGAGCTGTATTTAATAGACCGTGCGAGGAGTGTGCCTCAGATGCCATA
This sequence comes from Maccullochella peelii, assembly GCA_002120245.1. Taxonomy (NCBI): domain Eukaryota; kingdom Metazoa; phylum Chordata; class Actinopteri; order Centrarchiformes; family Percichthyidae; genus Maccullochella; species Maccullochella peelii. The sequence goes on from LKNJ01001913.1 coordinate 95,332, forward strand.
AGTCAGATGACAAATTCAGACTTAATATCTCTCCATAACTCTCCATTTCTACAAAACTGCACACAGTTTAGCAATCTATATGAGTTCATATTCTCAATCGATCAGCTTTGTTTTTCCAGTAAAGTGCCCTTGTTTCCCTACACAAACTGTCTTTGCCTACAGCATACTGTATACTGTACTGCACATGCACACGTCATTTTGCCCTACTGGAAGCTGGCAGGCCATTCAGAAATGTTTATTTACAACTGTAGGTGCACTCAAGTATAATGTACTCTGCCAGTGGGGTTCATAATCACCAAAAATGTTTTAAATGGCTATAAGAGTATGAGTAATTTACTGTTTGCTCCACTGCTTTGTGTTTATAATGTTACAGCTGATACTAGTTTCCATTTGTGTGATTCATGATTCTTTTTCAGCCTCTTAAAAGTCATGATTAGTAATGTTATGAGAGCTAATACTCTCTCACTCACTCAGGCCACAGGAATTCTCCAATTCTCTATGACAGCAAGCTGAGAGGGTGCGCTGAAACCTGTTCATATCTTAAGTGTTATGTGTGATTAATTAAAATGATCAAATTATCACAGGTGTCTCAGTGTATTTCGCAAGTCCTATGAGCATGTTGGGTCCTCTCTTGCGTATTCAGCTGGCTGAGTGCACGAATGAGAAGGACAGGATGTTTGAGTAAGTAGCGTGCATCTTGGCACAAACAAATGATCCATAATGTTACATTTGCTGTGTAGAGGTCCATTAAGACGCGACAGCCAATCATGGTTGCTTTATAGAAATTTGGGAGCTTCATTGACACCAACAATACCTGTAGAAAGCAGATGAATCTATAATCTCTATATCATTCTGCTGAAACGTATTAAAGGGCTTTTGAAGGGCTTTCATATGGTTACAATTGAATCTTTACAGTGAATGTGCTGTCACACCACCTATATAATATCCATGGTTAATATGATAGGCACCAGGAGTGTTACAATGCCTGTGTACAGCATAATTAATCATCAAGGTTCCCAGCTAATAATGAAGTGATATATAGCACACATTTTGCAGTTGAGAATCTCCAAGGGAGCCCTATTATTCGAGCACAGATGCATCGTATGGCCATGAGAGAAGAGCAGAGCGCTCCCGTGAGATAGTCGGCAGAGAGAGGAGAGCTGCTTCAAGGGAGAGGACTGTGATGTTTATAGTAATAATCTTAACAAGACTGATTTACTGACTGCTTTATTTGATGCACAGAGAGCAAAGAAGAGCTAGGAGGAGACAGAACAGGGAGGCAGAATGAAAAGCTTTGACGTCATGACTAATGCAGGAGTTGCTGTTGTCCATAGACAGATGCTTCCATATTTTCCTGTAGTATTCCATATTTCATGATGCACATTACACGGGTGCATGTTACCCTTTATGCACCCTTTGATTTCCTCTTTGTCTGCTCATGCTCCCACAGACCTACACAAAACACTACAGTTCCCATGTTCATTAGCTGTTTTTTAGTGAGGTGTTTCCTTGAAAAGGGAAAACCTTTTTCTTTGCATTGGAAGAAATCTCTTTCTAAGTTCTCAACTGTGTAACGAAAAAAGAATATGTTCAATTCATGGTTTCACATGTAAAATTTCCAAAACCACATGTAACCTGCATGGGAATTTGTGTTGCATTCATCTCATATAGGAGTTATCGCAATTACAAGATTCTGACTGGTAAATAACGTTTACACCAACTTCCAAGTCGTAATTACAACTCGGATAAATTGGACTTGGAACTTGGAAAACTGAAGTCCCTGAAAACCAAATAAATATGAACACGTCACATCAGCCAAAGACCGTCATTCAATGTAATTAAACCCATATTAAGTGGATATGGTGCTATATTGTCCATGCACAGTATTTTAATCCTCATACGACCAAATGTAATCCTGCAACCATTTGTCATGAACGCTCACAAGTCGTTAACATGGGAACCTTTCCCATCTCTACCATCCATCCCATATGACATAAACAAGGCGTTATCTGATATTACATATGAAACAGATGAACAAGTGTCTGACATTTCACATGTAAAATATCTCAAAATGTATCCATGCTTGATATTTTCACATGTATATTGGTTTGCGTGTCTTTTTGTAAGCTGTTCATTAGTAGTTTAGTTAAGGTCAAAATGATCCAGTTTGTCTAATAGTAACATTTTTACTCGCTACATCGCCAAATGTAATGTGTGTGATGATCTGCCAAGACCAGTTTTTAGGCACCCAAATGTTCATGAGGTTTGAGTCTTCTGAGTATCCTTTTAAATTGGTGTTCGAGGCTATATTGCCCAGTGAAATTTGAAATGAGACCTGATGTGAAACTGGGTCTCAGAATATGGTGATTGACCACATCATGGCTTGTCTGCTAGAAATCAGAAAGGGTTGTATAATGAAATATAGTATTATAGCCTTTCAACAAATGCCACCTGTGTGAAGCTTAATGTTTGTATTTTGTTGAGCTTTCTAGTGGTGTAGTGCTATTTTGGAACTACTGCTTGGAACTATCTTACTTACTACTACTGCTTTTGTTGTCAACAAAAGCAGTAGTAGTAAGTAAGATAGTAGTAAGTAAGTAATTAAATTAGAAAATAAATCCATAAATCAATAAGGTCTAAATAAGTGATTCAACTGAGCAGAAATGAGGGCAGACTCGAAGGCCAGATGCAGATAAAATTTGCTAAAAGGAAAAAACCAATAAAACCACTCAGTGAGACTCTTTGATGTAACTAATGTCACTGACTTAGATTTGACTGCAAATCCCAGACATTAATTAAGATCACCTCAGTAAGAAATACTGTGGTTGGAAACAAACACTGTCAGAGAACCTGTCCTTTTTAATTAAATTCAAACTCAGTACAAGGTGTTTGCAAGTCTTTGGAGTAAGTGTTTAATGTTAAAAAAGCATCCAACCAGCAGTTAGTTCCCGTCAATAAGAAACCTTTGAGGTGAGTGCCCATTACAGCAAGCAGAAGAGTACTCAAGTCTTCGTACATGGTTGAAATTGAGGCAACAATTTTGTGTCAAGTGTTTCTCTGTGCTTCACTTAAGAGGTTGGGGTATTGAAAAATATCAGTTGTAAAAACAACACTTAGGTTTCAGGTGTTAAAACAAGCACAGAACAACATGTATTTGTGGTGTACTATTACAGGTAATGGTCGTGTACTCTGTATCATAACGACTACGCATCTTGTTTTCAATGTTTTCATCTGAGGACAGCAGTTTCTCACTCTATTTGCAGTCAGCACCTGCAATCCTACCTCTAAAAGAACATTCACCCCCTGAGAAAGCTAACTCATTTGGGGATTTGACTCAACTTAAATTTGCACAGACTATATAAAATGGATTATAGCTCGGATTTTTCTGGTCTCACACAAATGAAAGAATTTCACTAATTTATATTTAATCAACAATCCGAGAGTGTTTGAGAGGTTAGGAATGAATCAAATCGTATCATCAACAGGTGTCTGATTTACAAGCTGATCGGCAAATGGATTTTAGCACAAGCCTGCATGGATTTTCTCAGGCAATTCCACCAAGACTTGTAAATGATGAATTAACACCTATATGCATCATTCATCTCAAGGAGACAGGACTCTTTCTGAGTGCAGACGAAAAACTTGCATGATAAAAGTTTAAGCAGAGACAATTGCTTTGCCGTGCACCTGTTAGATACTGTCTGAGCAGGTGGATGAATTTTAATCAGGTTTAAATCTATGCTTTTTTAAACAGTCACTTCACATTAATCACCTTCTTCTTAATATTTTATATTAAAGTGAATTGAACAGTAAATGCTAACATTATTATGTATCCCGTATATCTAGATATTTGGCTTAATCAGAAGGTCTGAAAAATGCCCCAAAAAAATATTCATCAAAAAATTGCACATAGAATACCCAGACAAGCATCAGTATGTATCAACAAAGAAGGTACAGCGTCAAAATGTGTAAACAAGTCTGGGCAGCCTCATAAAATATAAAGCACATATACAAAATGGCTTGATAAGTGCTATAATTACTGTAGATGATGCTTGACTTAGAGATGAAGTAAGTCAGATGAAGAGACCAGTCGAATGATGATTACAGTAAATGACACATTTTTCATGTCAGGAAACAAAGTGCATTGTCTTGATCAGACATGTGACCCTCAAAGAGGCGTACATTATGTGCTCATTGACCTGACAAGAAACGCATTGGTGCTTTTTAGGATGGATAAAATTTTAAAAAATTAGAATACCACACATATGCAGACCTGTAGCTATAATCTATATGTCCCATCCAGGATTATGTGCTGTTTTGCTAAATTCTGTGAAATCAGTGCAGGACAAAGCTATGCCCCTTATTTTTGGATGTCCATAGAGTTGGAACCAGCCTCAGTATTTGCAGTGAGAGCCATGTGCAATCGTCAAGATGCAAATGTGACGCTCAACTGTTCCCATTAGTTTACATCTGTGAATGTAAAGCTTCATCATACTTTGTAAATTAGGCTGCTTAGCTGGGATTTATGAGTAAAGCAGACCTCTTTAATAAATCTTTCCTCCTTCCTTCCTGGTTTGAGCATCTATCTGTCTACTGCGTTATTTTGAAAAATGAAAGATGGTGTGTGTGCAGAGCAGTGGGGTGGAGGGGGTTGGAGAGGAGGAATCTAAATCTCATCTTCATACTGGGGATGGTACTTTAAATACAAAAAAATAACAAATATTGTCAGAATGATTGTAATTGAAGACATCTACACCGCCAGCTGAACACCAGCTGACCAGTTTAACTACAAGAGCACAGATTAAGCCAGATTTAGTCAGAAAAACATTGGAACAAAGCTATACTACTAAATACGACCTATTTACAGCTGAAAAAAGGTACTCTTTAATGTGTCTGACTAATGTCTGTCTCCTCGTGTTTCTCTTTCTGTCTTTTTTCCCAGCTGGGACCACATATATCTTTGGTAAAGGGGGGGCTCTCATCACATTCACTTGGGCCCCCAATGAGCGGCCGAGCACCCGAGCCGACCGGTTAGCAGTGGGCTTCAGCACTCAGCAGAAGGACGCCATCTTGGTGCGAGTGGAGAGCACCCATGGGCTCGGAGACTATCTTCAGCTGCACATAGTAAGGATGGGAACCAGAGTTTGGGGCTTTAAGCATATATTGGTGGAAGATTGGTGGGGTGTCACACTGCTGTGGTGGATAAAAAATAACATTTAAAGAAGATTAAACATCAAATATGTTATTCATGTGATCTAAGGAAATCCTGTGAATATTTCTTTTCTGGTTTCCGAATCTAGAAACCAGGAAACTACGTATATTTCTATAATTTGGAGGTACATAGACAATGAATGTAAGAATGATTACGCAGAGAGATTGGCAGATATGCTTTCCCATATATTTTAGTTTCTTTTAGATTTATCAACAAGACAATGGACTCATTGTGCTGCTATTTAATGTTTTACTCTGTGAATATGGACATAAAGCAGCATTATATTTGTGATTATAAATGCAGTTTCAAAAAGAGAAACACAAAAAGATCCTTAGATCTCATAAAAATCAGGACAATGTGAAGTGGGCAGCTAACTGGAACAGTGGAAATTAGTCTGCTCAAACACAAGATAACAAACTTTTAGATTATTTCCAGCACAAAATTTAAAAAATGAATATATATTTCCTCAGTTGATATTTAAATGGCTCTGTAGGAATTTGGCCTAGTATAACTGAGTGTCATACAAGCATTTCCACTAGCAAACACGTAAATGTTACATCCCTGAAAAGGGAGAGAAAAGACCACAACAGTGACAAAGTTTTGGATAAATATCACCATTTCTCCCAAGATATGTTGATGAAGGCGCAAGCAAGCTATCTCATATTAATACAAAAAGGTTTGCTGGTAGAGTGCTGATGCTACAATCTTGATTAAATGAAATGAAAAATAAATTAATATAGATAAACCTCTTATGGTCTATTTTTAAACAAAAGTAGTGTTTTTATAACATGACTGTGCCATTATTCTAACTTGGCACAAAAACATCAGGCAGAGTTTGTCGCAGCTTGTATGATTCACTGATTAATGGCATCCATTCCAAATATTGAGATAAAGTAGGAACAAATAAACTACGACCACAAGAAGGAGATACAATAGAGCCAGTCAAAGATGTTTTCTGGTGATAAACACGTGTGTCTGATGGTGGAAGCAAGTGACTCCTGAGCAGCTGTCAGCGTCTGTGTCTTTTTCTGCAGGGAAATCAGCCTTTTTAGCATGTAGCCACAGGACAGATGTGCCATGATGAAGACCAGAGGGGAGATCTGTCAAACGTCAGCGCGTGGTGTAATAATTAAAATCACACCTGTTGTCAAAGCACAGGACCAAAATCGCACCTGGAATTGGACCCTTATTAGCAGACATTTTGTTGTAACCACCTAAAATATGCTTTCTGAAATCACAGATGCTGTCCTCAAAATAATTTTTTAACGCATGAGGAATGGTGCATTCTTTATCTTCAATTCTAATGATTTCATCAGGCCTGATCTTTCTTCATGTAATATTCATGAATAATTTCCAACCTGCACAGAAATGTCCAACTATTTCAAAACCTCTTAATGGCGGACAAAAGAATATCTCCAAATGTATTTTGGGCAAATCTACTAAGAGCATTTAAGGTATTAAAAATATAAGAAAATATAGAAAAAGTATGCAAGTTGTGCAAAGACAAAACATAGAAGCATGTAAAAGAAGAGGAAAAGCATGAATCATATTCTAAAAAAAAAAAAAAGAAGAAACACTAAATGTAAAATAAAACTCAAACAATCCCCTTATCATTCCCCTCAGTACCAGTTTCCATAGCACAGTGCAAAAAGTAACAAAAAGTCTTTATATTTTAACAAAACGTATATTTTAACGAAAAAGTTGCCTGTTTTGAGAGTTTGACTGCCGTACTTAGCAGTTACTAGACCTCCCCTGGATGTTTTTCAAACTGTCTCATTTAAATTGCATTTCCAGTTTTAAAAGTGTGAAACTGACCTTGCCAGCCTTGGACTATTGCTAGTAAATGCAAAGACTGCTGTCTGCGTGCAAAGCCAGCTGAAAAGATTTTTTCCAGCATCTGCCAAGTCCTTGCACCCTGATAGATTGCTTACTTTGACACCTTATTACAGCTCAGCGGAGGGTAATAAAAAAGAGTTCAGAGGTTGTCTTTTTTGGTTTCTCCAACTAGGCTTTATAATATCACACCTTCCTATTTTGTAGAGACCTAAGTTGTAATTTCTTGTAATTTCTTTTTGTATATTATTAATTCCACATGTGATCACATTCTGTTTCCTAAATCTGCTTGCCCATTGAAGAAGAGGAAGACTGTGAAAACTAGGTGAAGACAGAGAGAAGCAGTACACTGGTCAAAATAACACTGGCCACAAGGGAGAGTTGAAAATAGTAAAGGAAACAAATGATATATGAGTTTTATGTGCCACAGGGATTTGGGGTTTTCAGATGAGGTGCCTTAGAACAGAATTCACTTCTTATAATGTTTCTCAGATACCAAGCTGTCTCTTCAAAACTACAATATGATGAATTATCACAGTGGAACTTCATGAAACGGTGTAAATCATGCAATGAAGGGGTCAAAACTCTTCCTTAAGTAACTACCTTAAAAGACATAATAAATGTGGGCGCCTGGTATGAACAGAGCATTTTCATAGTGTTTTCAATACAATTGATTAACAGATATGAATATTAGAGCAACAGAGATGAAATGTGACATTAGTCTACCACTAGATTTCCATCCACTGGTAATTTAGAGAAGATTTTACAGCTGCAAATGTAGCATCTGATTGTCGGCACTTAAAATGCGTCATTAAAACAGCAATTTTGAATCACAGATGACTCCATACACAACAAAATAAACATTACTTGCTTGTACAGAGGATTGCTGCATTAAAATGGTCACATGGTTAACTGAAACTGTAACTTTGAGGATGGTACATACACCAGCTTCAAAGACCAATTACTCTGTACAAAAGAAACAAACCGTCACCATATTCACCAGAGGGCACATTAGAGAGGTTCATGGTACTTTCAAAGGGTCATGATTTTAATGAGTGACTAAAAGATAAAACAAAAACAAAAGATTCATTGTGCAAAATGATGACAATTAAGAAATGGTGAGGAAGCAATGCTACACAGCAGAGTCTCAAACTACAGGGGAACAGATGATGAAGTTTGGTGATTCCATACGTTGATTTTTTTTACCCATTTTGATTCATCAGTCGGGCAATGGCTTGAGCAATTTGGCTCCCATAGTTATATTCGTTCTTAATAAATATTCTGCCTCCTTCAATGTAGGAATGGAAGCACTTCTCACAAAACTCATAAGTGTGTATATTTCAGGATGGGCACTTTCAAAGGCAGAGCTCAGCCTGCCTTCTTACTGTATGTGCGCCACACGTGTGGTTGGATTCTTCATTTCAAATGTATGATAGATAAGTTAGGCACAAATGTGATGCTGAATTTTCCCCACTGCAGAAATACATTTTACAGTAATACATATATGTTTTCAGGTAGATATCTTTTTAGAGAAAATAGGTGCCTCTGATCATTTGGGAAATGTGTAACAGTTTAAAGGAATTAGAAAACAGCTTACGTGATGGGTGCACAGAGCAGTGTGAAGTTTTTTCATTATTCATAATGATCAGTCATTTCCTTCCAGTACTCTCCTTTAAAAGACAGCAATAATTTCTTGTTTCACCCTCAGAATTTAAAAAGCACTTTACAATTGTTTTTATTTACTAGGTTCCTTTTATGTTAGCCTTACACACACTCACTATGCTGAGTATTACAAAGAGGCACTTTATCATTCCTATGGGGATAGGAGAGATAAGTCTCTGAATTCCCAACACTGATCTCCCACATTCCCCTGAGGAGACACAGTAAAGAGTCTAGTAAACATATCCAATACAGGGAAAGACAGTTGGCTGACAGATATGCTTGTCTTCTTAAAAGAATAATGATCCGTCCACTCTATGCTCTGTTTAAAAATGTATCAGGTGGCAGTGGTGTCTCATCATAGAAAATAAATCCTTATAATAATATACCCTTATACTAATCACTAATTTCCCTCTAATATGAATTAGAGGAGGCTGCAGCTGAGATGAGAATTGAGATCCCACACTGAAAGCTCCAGTGGGAACAGTGAATACTTTCTCCATCACAGCTGATGTCAAAACAGCTCGGTGGGAGACTACGTGGCTTTTCATGAGGATTTGCCTGACCAGCTTTATACCCAAACACATGGGCCTCTAGACTACTAAACTGGAAATGCCACACTTTTGTTTACTAAAACTGGGGTGCAGTAATGTTGCTTTTGCAGCTGTCAAAAGGGGCTTTGGGGCTGTTTTATAATCGTGCTCTTTAGAGTGAGTTAGCAAAATAGAAGCATCTCTTTTGCTGAAGCCATATGAAGCCCGCGGCAGACTGCTCTGGCCCTGGAGATGTTAATTGTTGTCCAGAGGACATGGGCTGAATTTGCCCTGAGGCCACACTACCCTGTAGTTGCCTAATGAATACTCATCGGTTTGCTTCTTGGGAAGAGTGATTAAACCATGAATAGCTCTGCATGTACAGAATATAAGTAAACAAGGATCGTAAGAGATATTTCTTACAGAAACTATAAGGAATATAAATAGGTGATTATTTGGTTTCTCAACATCCTTTTATATAATGCAGCTTGGGAGTTCTTTTACAGCAATGTCTAACACTCTGCTGATTCCCACTAACCAGCAGTAACACTGACTTTAATTAACTCACAGTTTCAATGTGAGTAACTGTGAGTGGGTCGACATTTGTCATGATGGGGTTTCATCTTCTTTTCGATTTCGTGTGAATTTGATTATCCAGCTATTGTTCATTTGTCATAAATCAGTCGCACATAGTTGCCTCCTCTTGTGTTCATGACAACTTTCAAGTGATTACAATCCAAAGAGCCATAGACCTGCTCCTGACCTTCAATGTGAAGCCTCTGTTTGGAGATAGAGCTCCTTTATATAAAATAAGTTGAAAATTGATTTCTCAAGCTTAGAATTATATTATTATTGGGACATTCAAGGTCTCTGAGGACGTCTGTACTTAACACCAACTGTGTCAGCATGAATAATTATTTCAAATTCAAAAGGTTTCTAGAAGGATTTTACATATGATTAGGGGGTGAGAGCAAAGCTCTGAGACAGGTTTTACATCATTCAATGGCAGCCACCATCAAGGCAAGAAAGGAAGTATTTCTGTCTACATATTTGAATTTCTGGTCTTTCAGTCAGTAATGCAATATTGGAAGTATAAGAGGAGTGAAACATTCAGTTATATTAAGTGGCCCATGTCAAGGAATAAGCTGTGGAAGTCAGTTCTGACAGTAAAGCCAGGGATTTTAAATCCAATGCCCAAAGACCCACTGTGGAAGATATTTACATCACGTCTCTCAGGCCAGTAAATATTGTCCACATCGTGTGCCATGCAGGACCGGCAGTCTGCAGGATTTCATTTCAATAAAACACTACACCAGCCAATTTCACTGTTTACTTCCTTCCTCTGGTTGAAGGTGTGATGTAGTGCAACCAGCTGCTAGAGAGAGTAGAAGTTGTTTGAATAAAATCCTGCAGACTCTTGGTGCTTGATAGCTTAGAAACAAATGATATGGGGGAAGCTACACAGCCTGAAAGTTGCTTATTATTAATATAGTGTAATGGTAATGAGGTTTTACCTATGTGCACAACATGCTATCGTACATGTGAGACATACTGTACAGGCATTGGTTGCATAATCACTTGACCACCTGTTAAATGAGAACCCAAAAATTATATTGGTTTGCTGACCTTTACTGCTACACCTAACCTTCAAGCTGAAAAAATCTGTTCTGTGTCATACTGGAATGACTGACAAGCCTTCCTCTTTGTAGGATTTTTATGTTATTTGTATTTTTATCATAGTTACAAAGGTTATAGCAATCTAACAGTAAAAGCAGAGTTAAAGGGTACTCTGTATACTCCTGTGTGCTGTCACAATGTCTTTTATAACCACATTAGTGCTTTGACCTTGTGTTGCATTTAGAGGCAAGCCAGCGAATGTACAAAGGCTAGACAGGCACAGAGACCCCACACAGTATGTTTCTTATTAGTGCCATGCAAAGGCTGGCTCAAGAAGCAGCTTTGATCTTTGAGGAAGTTTGGCAGGAGCACGGAGAGAGGCTGACAGGGAGGGAAGTTGGTCAACCAAAAGAGAAGCAGCAGGATTATGTCAAGAGTGATCCACATCAGGAAACCTGGGCTGGCTGCTGAGGGAGAATGGTGCTGAACCCTAAAAAAAGAACTAAACATACTGTCTGTGTCACAAAATATGTGCTTTTACAGATTAAATAAGGTTTCTGGCTCGACAACCCGGAAACTCTATAGCCTGCACATTTTGGGTGAATATGATATGAAATATTTTCAATTTACGACTTTTGTCATCTTTGTTTTTCACGTGCAGGATCAAGGAAAAATTGGTGTCATCTTCAATGTGGGGACGGATGACATCACCATCGATGAGCCTGCTGTCATAGTAAATGACGGCAAGTACCATGTTGTACGCTTCACACGCAGCGGTGGCAATGCCACTCTCCAGGTGGACAACCATCCAGTCATTGAGCGTTATCCACCAGGTAAGACTGATGGGACAAAGTATGTGGTTATATGATACATAGAGAGATGGCATGGAGCATTTGGATTAGCGAGGGAGGATTGCATGTCTGCCTATCAAACATAAATCTTCAAACGAGCAGTTGTGAAATATACTGTTTGCAAAAAACTGATTGGCAATTTGCCCAGTGGCTTATTATAATTCAGCTTCCCCATCTAGTTATTTCATCGCTCCATAAACTATCTATTATGTTGCCACACACATACAGCTGGACATGCCATATTGGATAAACTATATAGTAATCTGAAATTGATACATTTGCCTCAAGCTGTCTTGCGAAGTATATCTAGCAATGAAAGAATGTTCATCAGCCACTGTCGTTTTTGCAGCTAGTTTGGCAGAGAGGTGGGGAAGGATGTAGCAGATGAGAAAATGATCTTAATTTACATTTAAGGTTTTTTTTCCTACTCTTTCCTCTAAAATTGGCTTTTCATGAGTATATTAAGGATATGTATACATGGCCCAAGCTGGATTTTCTAGACGTTTTCAAAAGATGTAATACTTATGTGGTTCTATAAAAGCTCAATTAATTATTTATTTATTTGATGTTAATCTACCAGTCTGGTCTAGCTAGCTAACTAGAGAGTGTTGACTAACCAGGGTGGATATGTTGCTGTAAATTCAGCTGATACATTTTGTAGTGAATGTGCTTAAATTTACATTCATCTGTCCACTGAACACTAACAACATAATGGAAAGGTCTCCTCTGTTTTACCTGAACAGATTGATGGATTTGGCTGAATTCATACTGTATTCTGTCAGTTAAAGGGATCAGCTCTGTAATGACCGAGCCATACGTGTTTTACATTTCAATTGTTATGTTATGTTTGGTGTCCAGGTCACTGTCAGATGCTGTCATGTAAAACACTGTGCACAGACATAAACATAACATATACATAACAATTTATCACCCTACCTGGGCATAAAAGTGTTACCATATCTTTGGTATATATTTTAGATGTCATCATGACCTTAGCAACATATAACATTATCCATTCCATAATGGGAATTATATTGATACATTTTAGTCCAGCTCATAGCGTTTGGAAAATTCAAGTATATTCATGGCATTGCATATTAAATGTAAGGCAAACCAAAAAAATGAAGAATCTACAAATACACAAGAAGCAGATAGATCATGAAAGTCCATCCATTTTTGGAGACACAGATTTTCACTGTCCAAAAGGTTTAAAGCCCACCAACCTATGTACCCACTTACTTAATATACACACAGACCAAAAAAACCCAAACATACATAATGTGATCATGACTGTGCTTTAACCTGTGCCTAACCAATCAACCAATTAACCTTATTTAGAGCAGGTGCACCAGCTGGCATAGCGGAAGGAAACCAAGTCCCCTCTCTGCCTCCAGCTGGAGCTCAAAGCACACACGCACATGCCACAGTTGCACATAAATCAAAATTGTGTAATGGTGATGGCTATGTTTGTCTGCTCCCACATAGTAATGAGTGGTTTCTGAAACATTTCTAATGGTAAATGACTAAAGCGCACAGCAGCAATCATAAACAATGGTTCTTGTGCTGTAAATAAATCACATAGGTGACAACAAGAAGACTAAAGGGAAACATAATTGATCATTTTTGGCTTTAAATGGACTTAAACAACATGAAGTGAGGCACAATATACAAAGGCACTGCCTGCATCTTTCCAAAGGCTCAATGAATGTGTAGCTTCACTTATTTTCAAACCTGCTGTATATTAAAGCTTACTGTAAAAACAAAGTCTAGGTAAGCTTCATGCTCTGTCATGTACTATCATGTACCGTGCCTCCTTTTACATGTTTTGCTGTAATCCTAATCCTTTTCATCCATTCATTACTATTCCATGTCCAACAACATGGTTGACTTTAAGCTGTTATTTATTTCTTTATTCATTTATTCAATTTTTTATTCATACTCTACGTGGAACAAGGTACCCTACACATATAGTAGTTTATAAGTAATGTCAATAAGAATGTACCGGTTGTAATGTCAGAACCTTGTGGGGACCTTGTGGCTGATGATTGATAGAAACTCTTCAGTGCTAGATCAGTACAAGACTGAGTGAAAAGTATTTATGGCACTAATATTAACTGTGCTGTCCTATTGTCCATAAACTGGCAATTCACACTGTTGAAGTTTATATCATACAGTGTATTTCCTGTAGTAGTTTTCCATTTGATTAATTACTCTTCTGTGTTTGCATGTGTTAAATAAACAGCTGAAGTCCTGCCCCACTTGAGAGCAGCTTCTGTCCTATTAGCCCTGATTCCACAATGTAGTTTTGCATAAAAAAAATAGTTCATAGATCTTCCCAAAAAATGAAATTAGGTATTGGTGTTAAATGTTTATGCACTACTGGACTAGTTAATAAAGTCTGAAAATCTTGTATGAAGACACAAAGATTTTTTTTTAGAAATCAAACTCAAAAACAGCTACAGCTCCCATGGGTTTCTGATATTGACATGCTGCCTCTGCTATCTCATGGGAGGTGCAGTAAAAATATATTGTATATCATGCAACATATTATAAAAATATATTGTGGAACAGAAGTGGGGTGAGACTTTGGCTCTCTATAATGACACCAGTCATATTCAAAGGCTAATATGTGTTTCTGCTGTAGCTATAGAATGTGTATGACTGTTTTCCTGATTGTCTTTGTTGAAGTGACTGATTTTTAATGCCTTTTTTATGTTTACCTGAATTAACCTCTTTTTTATACAGTACATAAAATTATTTGACATTTTACTGTAATTGGTATTTACTGAAGATTATGTCTTGCTTTAAAAATTAGCTAAAAAACACTAACTAGCGTAGCACATTATAAATAGCCTAAACATTACTCTAACTAGCATTAACACTGTTACTCGTAATAACTAGATAACACTAGGTAAAGCACAAGTTTGTTTTAACTCTCAGATGGGTTAAAATTGATAACTTGTTAAACCTGTTAGCCATTATAACTCTGTTTCTAACCATGTGATCTTTCAGCTTGCAGACTTTAACCTTTAATCTGTCTCTCCAAATTCTTTGAAGGACACTATGATAATGAGCGACTGGCTATTGCTAGACAAAGAATCCCATACAGACTTGGTCGGGTAGTTGACGAGTGGCTACTCGATAAAGGTAAAAATTAATTTAAATAATTAATTAATCCTTGAAATAACTAGTAAATAACCTTTCCCCATGAGGGGTGCATTGCCAGAAGACAAGGGTGACAAGGATCAAGTTACCCCGATGTATACCTCCATTTTAATTTGAATTTCTATTGGTTCTGAATTTTGATCGCCACAAAAAAGCTTCAAGTGGAATTCAAAATAAGTGTCAAAGGAAAGGGGTATAGCATACTTGCCATTTATTCTTTGTCATCCTTACACCTTGTGGAAAAGCTGCACCTTAACAACGATTTTAAACCAATTAACTAAAAACACATAACCCTTGTCTAACCCTCTATCGTCCCCCTTAACCACTGTGTGTAATTAGATACTGTGTGTAATTATTCTACGTAAAAATCATTAAAATGCTTTGTAACATTTACAATAACACCAGTGTAAGTAACATGTTGACCAGGTCTCGTTCCTCCTAAACTGAACATTTTAAACTATAACTCCTGGATGTGATCACACCAAATGAACTCCTTTTCCCTTTCTTGCTCCCTGCAACGTTGTACTGTCTCACCTTGTACTACAACAACCACATCAGACTCCCAAGCTGATGTTTTTTTTGCTGCAACAAAACAGCCCTGACAGGCTGTTAAAGTAGATCACTGTTTGCAGCCGTTAACTTTGCTAATAAGTATTCTCCTGAGATGGGCCCATTACTGCAGTCCTCCTCCTCTGATGTGACGCTGCTTATCAGTGAAGCTGCTGACAACGGTGCTGGTAGATATCATTGCCCCTTTCAGGAGGTGAAACAATTGGACTAGGGGGAACCCAGAGCAGAGCATGTTTCAATGGCCTAATGGCTGATGAAGTCAGTGGAGGGAGGGGTGTTTAGCTTTTATTGTCATTTAGCTTTACACAGTCTGAAGTATAGTAAGAATGCCATTTTAATAATTCTCCCATCTCTGTAAAAAGAAGGCACAAGACACGCACCCTTGCACCATCTGTTCTGGAGTTAAGAGATGAATAAATATCCTGGTTAAACATCTGTCATTTTTTCCCTACAGACAGTTTTCTAACTCAGTGATAATTCAAAATGTCTATCTCTGTCCAATCAAAACACTTAAATAGGCACCTAAATATAGGCTTTAAGCCTCCTCTGATGGGTGTAACCTGCATGTGTCTGAATTATAAATATGTTGCCAACTAACTTTCCCCTTTTAAAGTTATACATATAAATCAAGTTTTAAATAAATGACTAATTATTTATGTTATAATCACTAAAGCCCACCTGGTTCAAATGATGTTCTTGCACAAGCTCTCCCATATGACTTCTCTATGTCTGCTCTACCATTCTCTCCCTTTTTCCACCTCTTTCTTTGTCTATGTCTCTGTCTAACTTTAGGGAGACAGTTGACCATCTTTAACAGCCAGGCAGCCATTAAAATTGGCGGTCATGACAAGGGTCGGCCCTTCCAGGGTCAGATTTCAGGGCTCTACTACAATGGTCTCCAGGTGCTCAAACTGGCAGCAGAAAATGATCCCAGCGTACAGGTGGAGGGGAACCTGCGTCTGGTCGGGGACTCGCTCTCCGTGTTGAGCACCGACACCACCTCTGCCACCCCTCTGGCAGTGTCTGATATGTCTACCACAATCATGGAAACCACCACCACTATGGCTACCACCACCACCCGCAGGCAGCGGTCACCCAGCTTGAGGGAGAGCATCTCAAAGGTCAGAGAGAGACTATAAAGGAATTTTTAAAAAGAACTAGGTGCTAATTTATTGACAGTTAATTGGTTTATAATTGGATAAGTTGAGTTGTCACCACTTTTCCAGGAGGTAAAAGTTGTGGGATTTTAAAATTGTTCAATAACAGAAAGCAATAAACACAATATGTAGTGTTAGCAATTAAGTATATAACAAATGTTTAGAAATTAAGTAGGTTTGTTGTGATGGGGGTTAGGATGGGGTCGTTTTTTAAATACGTTTTATTATTGCACATATACAAGTATTTAAAATGGCTCTGCCCATTGTGTACACCCAAATATTAGTAATAATGAATTAAATAAATTATAATGTTAAGAACTTAAGGGAATAAAAAAAGTACCATCTATATTTTTTCATACAAACACACCTAAACCTTTATATTTTGTGTTATTGGGTCGAAATTCACCTTTTATTTATCAATTCACCTTGTATTCTCATCAAAAGTACAAAATTATGATTAATACAAATGTTACGGTTTAGCAGGTGAAGGACCCAAATGCAGACATGGTAGAAGCTTGAAGCAGTTTCAAAAGAAGGTTTATTTAACACTTACTGGGTGCTGGTAAGCCAAGTAACACTAAGGTATCTTCAAAAATGGAAAAACCACAACAGGTAGGTGGCAAGCCACACAGAGACAAAGCAAACGCAACATAGAGTAATGACACCACACCGCACACAGATACAAGACAGGCTTAAATAGAAACAGACTAACAAGGGAAATGAACACAGGTGAGTAACAATGAACAGGTGGAGCAAATCAACAGATAATCAAGACAAGGGGAAAAACACTAGGGCAGGAACACACAGGAACAACAAAAAGTCCACAATCAAGAAAATAGAAGTCCAGATCCTAACAACAAAACCAAAATTGAATGATATGTTCAATTTCTTTGTGTGTAACTTGCCAAAATAATTTTAACCACAGAACTGACCAAAGAAGAGGGCTAAAAGTAGTTGCTGTTAAAGTTTGAAATGAAAACACACCACATATGAGTCTCAAGCAGTAATTACCTCTTTAGATATGCAACAAATGTTTGTATTACACATCGACTGTATATACTTCTAACTGAAACACCCATCATCACTGGAGACTCAGACGATTCTGATACAATAAAATCATTAGAATCAAATTTCCCTTATGGAGTAAAATGCAGTGTTGGTCCCACGTATGCGATTTTGAATCCATCACAAAATTCACTTTATTTCCAAGAGTGCAAGGATAATAATAAAATTCATATATTCAATATCAATATGTTTTTTAACTGGTACAGCTATGCAAAGAAGGCTTTTTAGTGAATACATCTGAAGAGCACACATTGAGCAGTCACAATACTGCATCCAGATTGGTGAACATTACCAACCACCATTTCAAATGAGCTGATTTTAATCCAAATGCTGCAATCCTGCCAAATTGGAAGGATTTCAGCAGTTGTACTTGGACTCCTGAGGTTTTAAAGAAAAATCCCCCTGCGTCTCCTCACATGAAAACACAGCGTGCATTTTTCATTACATTTCTCTTGTCCACTTTCCCTAAAATTGCCTTCTCTGTATTTTCAATTTATCCAAGTAATCCATTAGAACCATCTATTCCCCGCTCTGCACAGGTCCACTGTGCACCCCTGATTTAGCATGTGAGAATTTGTTTTTGCAATAATAATATAAAAGAAATGTACATAAAGTGCTGAGAATTACTCTCCAATTTACTCCATTACTTTGTTTGTAAACACACAAACATAGTCAGCCACAGGGGTGAAGGATAAAAAGCTGCCGCATATGGGCACATTTTGGATTTGTTCTCTTAGTAGTGTTGCTCCAAGCAAAAACACTAAAGTGGCACAGTGCTGCATACTGCAGTTTCTCCTCAAATAGGACAGTCAGCCAGCAAACATATTCACTAAAGAAGTGAGCACAAATCTAGATGATGGGAATGTGTTGACTGTGTATTTGTTAAAAACAACACATTCTCTCCATTTTCCCTCTCAGCCACAGAACTCTGATGATATTTTGGTGGCATCAGCCGAGTGTCCAAGTGATGATGAGGACCTGGAAGAGTGTGAACCGGGAACAGGTGGGTCAGCCATGACAAAATCAGATGGGTGTACATCTCTTATCCAGCTACTAGTAATGTTACTTTGACCCAAGATTGAAGACAAAACGCACTTCAGACAGCCATCATTATTTTCAAATTTTCAAACTCTCCCTTTCTAGTTTCATGTTTCTGCAGCTATAATACACACATTCACTTATTCACGGGCTCTGTCAAACAGCTGTCCTCATTTGGAGAGTTGTTACAGTCTAAACCAGCATCAATTCATCCTGTATATTAGCTTTTAAGTTGTGTCTGTAACTCGGTAAATTGGATGGAAGAAAATCTTTATGAAGTGTACTGCAGTCATTAAGAGTGGAGGACAGTAGACAGTGGATTAGGCGTGTGACAGAAACAAGCTGTGGAACTTAAGAAGGAGTCTGCCCTTATTATGGGTGCCTCAATTATTAATATGACCTTATCAGAATTGTTTGTTGTTGACTGGCCCTGAGTGTGACTCAGGGCCAGTGTGACTCAAATAATGATGAAAGGCCAAGTCTGCAGACTGAAATATTCCTTCTCAACCAGAAGACATTCTGACCTAGACCTGTTAGAGTTAGAAGTAAAATGTCAATGCATGGAGTGATCGCTCATATATACAGTATATATAGGAGAATATATCATAGAGATACAGATAAATATACTGTATTGTGGGGTTTATTCAGTGAGGAATCTATACAGGACACACTGGTTGCTTTCAGCAAGCCACGATATTTCACGTGTGATTCCCACATAAAATAACCTGTCTGTGATTTCTCTTGTCACCCCTTAACCCCTGCCTACAGATGTGCATACAGCAGCATGGCAATTTAATTTACTGTTCTTTTGTTTGTTATCTTCTCTGTTTGTTATATGCTCTTCATTTAGCTGCCGCCTTTCATGGGTCGCCTTGTATGTTTGTGTCTACATGTGAGCTCTTTAATGTTCTTGCTGGATTGTAATATATTTTCATAATTATACACATTGTCAATCTGCACACCTACACATTGACTCCCATATAAGATTCAAGAACTGCATTACATCGTACATCAAGAACAATGTCGTGGTGGTTTTCATTTGTTTTTTATGTTCATGGGCCGAATGTTGATGTGAATAACCTCGTATTATAGAAGTCAGTATAATATGTGTGATCACTATAAAAATATCACTGATAAACCAGCTAATATTACTTTAATTCCTCAGTAAAATTCTACATAATGAAAAGATTGTGTCTCTGTTTAAATGACCACAGCTTTTCAGCCAGAATTTAAATTTTAATGCTGTTCTAATTTAGGATCCCCTACCTTTTCTGTTTCCTTTCTAGGAGGTGAATTAGTGTTGCCTATTATAACAGTGGATTCCCTTGAGCCCCCATCCATCGCCACCCGTTACCCCGTCATCCCTCCTCCCCCTACCCTCCTATCCCCACTTGAAACCACCAAAGAATCCCTGATACTCCCTCCTCACCCTTCCTGCCCCCCGGACCAGGAGGACTGTGGTGACCCTGTGGAGGTCTCGGCCTTCGGCTCCGGGGAGATGACGGAATCGGATGACGAGGACTTTTACAATAATAACTCCCCCATGGTCACTGACAGGACAGTCCTTCCTCCACCTCCCACTGCTGGTGAGGGTGGAGTCCAGAAACCCCGCCCCTTACCTCCTTATGTTCCTACCACCAACCCTGACCAGCTCCACATCCCCGCAGGCAAAATGAACACCCGTGACCAGGTGCTTCTGCCCCCTGCTCCTCCATCCTCCCGAAACACACCAGGACTAACTTACCCCCCCAATTTTCCCCATGTGCCCACAGCCAACCCCACAGCCTCTGATGAAAAGAGCCAACCCGGTGCCGTGGAGGTGATCAGGGAGTCCAGTAGCACCACGGGGATGGTGGTTGGTATTGTGGCTGCTGCTGCTCTCTGCATTCTTATCCTCCTCTATGCCATGTACAAGTACCGCAACCGGGACGAGGGCTCCTACCAGTCAGACCAGAGCCACAATTTTGCCAACAATTCCACTGTGGAGGGCAACGGAGCAGTGGTCAAAGACAAAAGCACAGCAACGGCCTCTGTGGCCAAGGCAATCACAAAAGGCAAAAAGAACAAAGACAAAGAATATTACGTCTGAGAACGGAGAAGGAGAAAAGGCAAGTGTGGACTGAGACAAGAGGATGAGAGAGGATGTTTTTGTTTCGCTCCCTTATTTTGTCGGGTCGACCATTAGAGAAATTTCACAGGCCACAAAAAACAACTGCGCAAAGCGAGTAGCAGTGTATCTTGCTTTTAACAGTTACATTTTTCTCAAAAGTCAAGGTTGCCCAGCTCCTATCAGTGATAAAAATCCTCATCTACAGTTCAAGATCTGACTCACCCTCTGTGTCACAACGTGCACTCAGTCTGCATTCACCGATTCTTTGTTATTGTATAATTTTTTATGTTTTTAACAAGCTAGGAAGAGGCGTATCCACTTTGGCTTTGTATATAGCATGGTACAGTGAAGAAAGTCCTGAGAACAACTGGACAGATTTGCCTAAATGTTTCCTTTGTACTTCTTTGTAATGCTCTATCTCAAGTCTCAATGTCCCCATTATGATATATGAGGCAGAACAGGCCAGTTACTGAATTTTTATGGTAGATGAGCAGAGAGCATTCCAGTAATTCAGACTATACTGAAAATGAAAGCTTTTATTTGGATAAGACATCATCTCTGCAGCCTCCATGTTATGTTATGTGGTTTTAAAACTCCCCAGTCACCCAGACTCTTTCCACAAGAGATGATATTATGTTGCTGGTGCAGTATCATAAATGAAGCATGACATTTAGCTCTCCTGGTGGAAAATACAGCATTTTAAATGGGTTATTAAATCACTCAACAAACTCCATCCAGTGAGCCTTATAGTATGATGGATCAGAAACATTATTTATGTGAGATACCACAGTCAATTTGCCAATTGTGAACAAGTCAGTCTACACCAGTGACGGTATTTCTCTGTAAACATTGCTTGTATGTACATATAGAGGTTAGCAGATTGAAAAAGCATTGTGTACGCAGGGGAAGAGGTATATAGAAGAATAAAAGTCTGAGATGTTCCCCCCCCCCCACACACACACACACACACAACTTTCACAACAATGTCAAAACCGCTGCGGTCCAAACTTCACTGGAATTTTGGGGGACACAGAATCACACGAGGAAGTTTTTCTTCTCTGAAAGGGAGAACCAACCCGCCTCACCAGAGGCTGTCTCTCTCTTGATCTGTCCCTTTCTCAAAACTGTCATGGGACAATTCAAAAGCACACAGGAAATGTAAACATATCTTTGAGACATAGATATTCCTTGTAAAGCAGCCAAACATGTATTGTTTTTTTCTATCAGTTACTAAAAGACTATTCCATGAGATGAATAATTGAAGGTTTGTGAATTGTATTGATATTTCTCTGATATTTCGATGTATCTTGTTACCACTCCTCTTAACACGTTACATTTTAGATTGCCTTTTACTTAAATCCAGACAAAAAGCACACTGTCCTCTGATAGCTGCAAATATCCTTTTGTTTTTGCATTATTTACGGTTCAGATTATGCAGAGAAAACACAAGGATGGAACAAACAAATGTTTTGTTTTGTTGCATTGTGCATTTTATATGTGCTGAATCTGTTACTCAATGGATCTGATAATATAAAGCCATTTTCTGTGTTGAGTTATGTCTACATTTACTTATTCATGCTCTGTGATTTCTTTTTTATGAAAGTGCCATTCAACATGAGCTGCTCAGCACTCAGAACATATTCCATTCCTCACTCATTGCTATTGTATAGTGTTCATGTGAAATGGATCTTAATATGTGTACAGAACGTGGATAAAGATGAAAATACACTTGATTATATACTTTGTACACACCTGTGTTGTGTGTTGCTTCTTGTAGATTCACAAAGAAAATGCACTTTATTTGCCTCTTATTATTGAATACAGACATTATAATTTCTAGGTCAGGGGAATTCAGAGGCGACTGACATGAATAAGAAGGTAATTCAGTTAACAATTGTTGTATGAATCAGGGTATATTATGTGAACACAAGAGACCCGCTCATAGCCACACATTTTCAAATATTATTGTAATTGCATTAATCTATCTACTGGTGATTAAGCTTTGAGAGTTGTGAATCTTTTGGGATAAAAGAAACACAGTGAATTCACAATGATGTAATTTTACAAAGGTCACACTTTGCTAACAAGATAAGTTAACATGTTTAACATGAAGAAACGGCGTTTCACACAAATTGCAGGTCATGATGTGTTTTAAAAATGCATCTTACACTTGAGTTTCATCATCATCTACTCTCTTCTCTCCCTCTTGCTCACTCTATCTCTCTTTCGGGCGCTGCGTCGTTCTGATGTGTTAGTAATGTCTGGATGTCCATTATTTATCATCATATCACTACTACTGCTGTCTAGTTCAGGTCTCCCTTCAAAAAGGATTTCAGTGAGGCCGACTTGGACCCATGAAGCTTAGAAAAAAAATGACATCACTTGAGTGACTCAGCCGGGGCTTGGAAACTACAACATTTTCAACAGAAAGCCTGAGTTACAAACTGGTGGTGTAGTATGAAAGAGGTGGGCGTCTACCAGGCAGGGAATGTCTTAACAAAAGCCACTATCGCCTTGCATTATGGGAAGCGAAGGGGCCAGTGTTTTCCAATGGTAGAATGTAACTAAGTACAATTTTGAGGTACTTTACTACTTAAGTATTTCTATTTTATGCTACTTTACTTCTACTTTACTACATTTTGGAAGCCAACATTTATTTGACAACATAGTAGTAAACCGCTATATTGCTACCACTACGTTCTAGTTACTAGGTACTTTGCAGATTCAGATCATTAATACAAAATATATGTCAACTAATAAATTATAATGCATTATTATGGATAAAAATTAAACTTTATTGATCCTTTGGTGAAATTCACAAGCTACCTGGAAGCAAATAGCGTATAGTAAAAAATAAGCCCACCTTTACCAGCTGCAACATTAAAGGGATGTTTACACGTTAATGCATCACTAATTGATGGCCTTCAGTCATATTGTTTATATATGATTCTGAAATGGTCCATACTGTGTAATGGCACTTGGGTACTTTAAGTACATTTTGATGCTAATACTTGTGTACTTTTACTTCTAATACTTCTAGTATTTTTACACTGTGGTCTGGGTAATTTTGGAGCTTGACCCATAGGTAGGGGACTAAAAGTCAGAATATCTCGGCCTCTGCTGCACCGATTTTCTGTCTCTTGCAAGTCCCCCAAATTTACCGTAGTGCAATACTAAATGGCTGGTGCGCTCCTGTAGAGCAAGTCTAGATACTGTAACTGTATTAAACATCAGCCAGTGACATACCATACCAATAATGACGTTGACAGTATTTTATAAATTCAATCTAAGTGCTTGTTGTCCAGTTTATGTTACATTATTGACATACTGTGTGTATTCTTTACAGCAGAAATTGTGTCGAATGCACAATATCTAATTATCCAATAGTATTGACGATATTTTATAAGTCCTTGTCCTCCAGATTGCTTTGTCTCCTGACTTTCTGATTATTTCCGGTAAAAATTAAGCATTCTCCGTAACATCTTCAACCATCTCTTGGATAAAAACAATAATCTGTTGTGTGTTTGTCAGCAGTCACACATTTTGTGTTATTTGACTACCCCCTGCTGAGAACATAAGGAACTGTAAGATGGAGAGTTACTGTTAACTCAGAGGTCCACATCACTGAACACCAGAGTGATGTGATATATAGGCTATAGTTGCCCCCGCTAAAGCGGCCATCAATTTTTCTACGAGAGCAGATGAGGTTTATTGCAAAAGACAAGAATTTAGAGAGATTGTATTTCAAGCCAGCTGGGTCACCCGTCCCATTAGCCTGTTTGTGCTGAGACTGATGGGGAATAATCCTTTGGGCTAAGTGAGGTGTGGTGTCAGTACAGGTCTACTGTAGGCGAGGTCTGATCTGTGCTGACATTGGGTATCAAGGAGGGTGGTTACAGGATACGATAAGCCACTACCGAGCATCGCTTAGATGTCACAAGCCTAATTCAACAAAACAGCTATGAAAAGAGAAGCCCAGATGACAACTGCTATGTCACATCCACTCTGACTGTTCCTTTAACAGCCAAGCCAGGTTTTCTTCATACTGTAAGTATTTGCCTTATAGTTTACCCTTATTTCTGAGCTTATGTATTGCAAAACACTGCTATTTGTAAAATATACTTTACGTTCAAGGTTGTTACAAATTAAAATACATTACTGAGCGTAAGCTAAAAATGTGTGTGAATTTCTCAATTATGTCAGAGCCTAATTTTTACCTTGCCTGAACATTCAGTTACAACCTCCCATGAAACCTATATACTGTAGGTATATATATACACACCTATATTGGTGTTTTCTGTCAAATCTATTAGAACAGCTTCTCCTTGAATTCTAACTCTTGACCTTTACCCCTGGCTGTTTGTTAAGGCCAATCAGAGCAATGTCGAGCTCCCACAACCATAATGTTAGCTCATGTACTACTGTCTTTCATTACCCATACATCTATGTAGAATGAAGTGCTTTACACAAATATAAGAGAAATGGTAGGACATTTTGAAATATATACAGCAGACTGGAGAGCTTGAACAGAAATGTGACTCAGTTTGTCTCTGGTTTGCAGTTGCCAAAGCTCAGTGAGGAAATTTGGACTTGCTTACACAAGACATGGCAAGTGTTCATGTCCTCAGAAGATAGATGGACAACAAACAGAGCACAGAAAATAGACACATTTTCTAATTTTATCATCATTCCTTCTCCTGTGTAAAACTGTCAAAGCCCACAGGGGATGGGGCCAAGATAGTGAACACGTTCTTAGGCTTTAATTCAGCTCATGTGGACATCTTACAGCTATCTAATGGTGGTTGCATTCGTTTTGGGGATTCCCAAAACCTCCCATGACTGTCCAAGGAACAGAGAAGCAGCAGATAAAGTTGTGTGATGACTGAAGGATGCAAAGCAACCATTAAAAGGCAACAAAAAAATAACCAGAAATCCAACAGTGGGACACAACAGAGAAAATTATCTAAAAGGTTTGCTTTAACCTTCTTTGGAGCTTGTGTGAAGTCAATAACATACAGTTATAAGCCCAAGAGACTGGAGCTGTATATATTAACAGAATTTTACTCACTTTTTAGTTTTTGTTTATTCTTTGGTTCATTGGTTATTGTTGCTGAATGCTAGCTCACACAGGTCAGGTTCACATACCTTTATAAAACCAGCCCCTGCTGGTGCTTGACACCTTAATTATCTATTGATTTGTTGATTAATGTATTTACTGTATTCAACAGCTTTACAGACCCTGACGTTATATAAGTTGCATTTTATATGAAGTGTGAACTGAAAAATACATGATTGTGATATTTTCATAATTTTGAAATAAAAGAGAAAAAAAATACCCTCCCCATGACGTCAGTGCATACGGCCAATCAGCGCCATGGGAATCTCTCTCTCTCTCTCTCTCTCTCTCTCTCTCTCTCTCTCTCTCTCTCTCTCTCGCATGATCGCTCTCTGTGCGTGCGTGCGTCCGTGTGTGTGTGTGTGTGTCAACTAGTTGTTAGCTAGCGCTAGCTACCCAGTTAGCTAGCTTGTTGAAACATTTTAACATAGGCACCGTGTATGCCAAGAAACAGCTGTCGTTCATCATGAGAGAGGACCTCTGCTCCCGCTGCACGTCTGTCAACCTTTAATGCCAAAGAGGATGAGGGACTTTGTGTAAACAATGATAAGTTAGCTAACGCCAACAAAAAGTGAAGCTACAGTTTTTGGTCAGGCGATTGCCTTGCTCGCTAGCATCCTGAGAAGGAAAGCTCTGAGATTTTGCAAGGACTCGATGCGGAAGGAGGATATGAGGCAAGCTGGACAGCTAATGCTAATTGAGGGCTATGCTGGGATCCAAATGTGGAAAACATTTCACTGTGAGCACAATTATCAGATCTATCAATCTGACCTAAGCTAACCTTAGCTAATAACGAACAACTAATATTCACCTAGCTATCAGCCGTTAAGCTAACTTGTTGTTGTAGGCTGGCGTTACATTTACCCCGTTCACGATAGAGACATTACCCAGGTTGAAATGCTGATATATGCGGCCTAGCATTAGCCGGTAACTAGCGCCAAGCAATATAATGATGTTTAACGTTTGTCAGCCAGTTTGGGGTAGTGTTGTGCTGCTGTGGATTATGTTTTCACATTCACCGAGGTGATTGAAGGCGGTGGTGGTTGAACGGGTCGAATTTTACCAATCATATATGCATAGAGATATTCGTAAGATAGGCTAAATTGTCTGTTAGCTTGCTAATGTCAATCAGAAAACTTAATCTAGTTGGCACAGCATTGGCCTGGACACGAAAATGAGGAGTTTTAAGCTTTGTCATTCAGTCAGATATCTGAAAAATATGTCAACTATGTTATGTATGTAGCTTCCCTGTTGCTTTGGTTTGGTTAGGTCTACTGACAAACGTTACACTCATTTTAATCAATGTAGTCCGTGCCAGTGTCCGCTTAAGTCATTCTCACCTTTGCTTTTAGTGATCAGTTAAACATATTCTTCAACTCTACCGTAGTGGCTGGTGATTGAAATGATTATTACTATGATCTAATGTGGAAGTACGGTATAGTTTCATAACCACCATGTGGAATATAAGGAAGTATCTAAAGTAAAACAAACAAGACACTTTAAGGTGCTTATCTGCACAACTGATGTGTGCATGTGGACAGCTGACACATTTCTACCTTACTTACGTTTGTGATTTTATTTTTTATTTTGTGTGTGTGTAATTTTATGAATGGGTTGTTGCCTAGCATTCATTTTCTTCCCACTGAATGTGATGTGTAAAATGTAGCTTCATAAAAGGAAACAAACCAGTTTTGATTTTTCTTACAGATGAATGTTTTTTCATACATTCAGTGGGTTACCAATGTGCCAAAAAGTCACTCTCCTGATTACCCAACAAGGATTGGGCTAGAGTGTGGCAACGTCGGTGCAGGGAGAGAACACATACTGGCACAAGAATATGCAACGACTCTTGACCTCAACTGAAGTATACATATCCAAGACACAGAACTACTGTCCTTGATGAAACAGTCTTGGTTAACCTGCCATGCCCAATGGAAGTGCCATCATAGACACAAGATACTGTGGCTCGAACTGCTGCACAGTTTTTTGAGCTACAGCCTTGGAGGAAGCATTTCAGCTTTTGGTTGAACCTAAAGGTGGAGATGGGTTCCCAAGCTCTTCAGATATTGCGGCAGGGTGTGTGGGCTTCACTCACAGGAGGCTGGTATGTGGACCCCCATCAGAGCACATTCTCCAACTGCTTCCACCTCTACCTTTGGATATTTCTTCTGGCCTTCCCCTTTCTGCTGTACATGGTAAGCACACTTTCACAGCAGGTTGACCACTAATTTATCCAAATGAATCAAGGAACCACTTACTTCAGGCATACATCATTTTATAAACATTTTTTAGCAGAATTGCTCCTATTTACCAGACATGACAGCTGCACAAGGGATTTACACAATACATGACACATTAGATGACAAAAAACTATAGCATATCCTCACATTTATTTCTCTAACTATGCAAACTGTATCGGAGACTATACAACAACATTAAAGACATGTTCTAATACTGCATCTTGAGGTGTGGCATTTAAAGGAAAGCTTTGTGATATTGTTTTTGTCACCATCATTTGTATGCGCTATGTTAACATTAAGCCACCAACTTCATGATGAGATCTGGGTGCCAATAGGCAGTCCAATGGGGCATGCAACATAGGTGGTCAGACAACCAGTCAGGTGTGAAACAAATCCCCAGTTTAAGCCGCTCATTAGAAGAGAAAATGAAAGGGAATACATCAAAATGTACATTTTAATCCGTTGCAATAGTAAAACTGTGTGCATGCAAAACAGAAGTAAGTGATAGTCATAGTTGGACCAGCAAGTCTGCAAGATCTTATGTACATTCACAACTGACAGTGTGGGTAGTAACGTAAATATTTGCCTTCTAGTTCAGTTCCAAATAACCGTTTTGAACAATATGGGAAAACTCTAAAATAGCCTTTTAAACTGTACTGGTACATAGTCTAATGTTTGAATGTGAATGCCTCATTTCTACTAGTCTTTGGTAAGAAATTATTTTATAGTACAGTTGTCTATGAGCTTCCTCGTTGAAATGAGCAATGGGAATTTGCTTTCATTATGATAAGTACATAGCACTTTGAGTTTGTCTTTTTTGGGACAGTTTGCCTGCCATTATCAAATAATTTCTGTCACTCATTGTAGTGGACTGCATTGCCTCATTTTCATATTTAGTCTCAGTTACTGTCATTGTCTTTTCGCTCCCCCTCAGGCTCTTCCTCCTAGCTTGGTGGTAGCAGGCTTGTACTCTGCTGTGGTGGCTGTCTTTTTCACAGCCATTAAGGTGGTGAATTACCGGCTTCATGCCATGTTTGACCTTGGGGAGATTGTAGAGAAGAAGCAGGCCTCACTCACAGCTGAGGCTCCAAAAGAAGAAGGAGATGAAGGTTCTAGTGCCCATGATGGGAATCAGCGCAGGTAAGAAGATGTTTTCTGACTGATTTTGGAGAAAACCTATGAAATCACAATGCTATGAATTTCTTTTAATTTCCTGTATGTGTAACTTCTTCACAGGGATAGTCTTGTCGGTGTAGAGATGACTGTGTTTCGGAAGGTCAACTCAACACCCCCGGTGCGCTGTAGCTCCCAGCACTCTCTGTTTGGATTGAACCAGGTGTCGGTGAGGATTACCATATTTTTTGGTAGCATGCAGTCTTCATTCTTCTCCCTCCATCATTTCTCTGATTCTACTTGTTAGATAATGTTGAATTTTTAACTTCCTACTGCTAGTATGCCTCAAACAGTTCCCCTGCCAGTCTGATGGGCAAACGTTTTCATTAGATCCGAATGTTGTTCCAATGCTTGTTAATATGTTGATATGGGTTACTAACTGTATATTTTGTTTTTGTTTTTTTAATTGTCCTTATTCTTCAGGAGTTCTTGCCCCAGCTGGAGGACGCAGGAGGCACTAAGGGTACGTATCTGAATTCTTTTCATACTGCATACCAGAATTGACAGGTTTTTATTTTAAACAGTGGTATATATAATGTATAATGTATATAAAAATTCTTTCCAGCGTACACTGTCCTTACAGTGATCTGGCGCATAAATTTAATTGTGAGTTCAGCCTGTGTTGAATATGCTCTTTTGCTTTTTGAGTGACTTCTTTTCTTTCACCTCAGATATCAAAGAGCTAATGCGGGAACAAGGAAGCAATAATGTGATTGTTACATCAGCTCACCGTGATATCCTACGCCAGTGTTCCCAGGACACCATCAGTAAGCCACCACCACTACTATTCAGTGACCACAAACAAGCATCATACACACTGAACACTGTCTAATCCTAGTCCCAAGTCACTCTCAGGAGACCAGGCTATAAGCATATCAATACTTTATGCATTCCATTGTAGGCATGGCTCTTAATTCTGTCCATCAGAATGAATTATAGTGTATGCATTTTGTGATAAAACAATAAAGAATCAAGAACATCTCTAGGTCATGAGAATAGAATTCAAAACCTCTGTATTATAGCCTTCCAAAGTGCATTTCAATCTGATTTTGGTCTGTCTTACTGTACAGGAGCTCCCAGTGTGGTCCAGTCCTGCATTGCTGCTGCTCTGGGAGGGGATTTCCCAGGTCTCATGGGAATATCTGGAGTATCAGCTGGATTTGGAGAACCTGGAGTCTGCTTATCTATCCCCCCTTCACCCTCCAGTCAAGAAGATGGAGGTGAGAAAGAACACTTGCAGGAAGTAGAGGAGTTGCCAGAACAACTGTCTCAACAGAGTCCTGAGGACAATGGGTTGGGGGCTTATTCTCCCCTTGGCCCCTCTGCTGAATCTGAAAGCCTGGGGGATACCCCCCTTAGCCCCCTTATAAAGAGCAGCTTAAGTGAGGAACTGAGTGAAAATCTCCTGGGTTTGGGCCTTGACCCTGTGGCGTTTGCACCTGGGACTGAGCACCCAGGCAGCCGCAGTGGGGTAGCACTAGCTGCCGGATCCACGGACAGCTGTTTCAGTGCAGGTGGAGCAACCACAGATCGTGAGACGCTAAGCACTGTTAGCAGTTACCGCAGTGAAAAAACGGATTCCACTCAGCTGGAAAGCCCTTCATTCAGCCATCCACGGCCTGCAGATGGACAGACATCTGCCTCGGCACCAGCGATCGGCTCCAACATCCCCGGGCCCACAGAGGATCCAGCAGGACAGGGTGGCAGTGATACTGACAACCTGTCAGACAGTGTGCTACTGCGCTCCCCTTCCAGAGAATTCTCCCTCAGCCAGGGGCTTGACAGGACACTTGTTGAAGGAGAGGATTTGCCCCCTGTACCCTGTGCGCATATTGCACAGCCCCCTCCACTCCAGAACTCTTCCCCTTCAAGTAGTGGCCACTCAGAGGTTTGTGATTTAGACAGAAATGTCCCAGTCCCACCTCTACCCCCTCCTCGGCAGGCTAATTCAGCGCCCTCAGGGCTGGCCCTGGGTCTAGTGTGTTCTGAGCCTGCTTTGCCCATATCCTCTACCCCCTTTTTACTGTCTGACCAGTCTGCTCTGCAAGCCCAGCAGGTTGTGCGCCCTAAAGACTTAAAGCTGCTGCGGGCCAGCGGCAGTAGTGTGGGGCACAGGCCGGGCCGAAGGAAAGCTCCAAGAAGACGAGCTGGAGCAGGAAGCAGTAGTTTTGACTGTGGCTCTTACAGGCGTCACCACAATCATAGACAACACAGAGATTACATCCCAGTGCGCAACCGACTGGGTGCCAAGGCTTACAGTGAAAGTTTGTTTGAGGATTCCAGCGACGAGGACGATGGCAGTGACATGAGCGCTGGTTCTAGTCTGGGCTCTCAGCGCCGATACAGCTCAGATGACGACGATGACGATGATGACTCAAGTTCCTCTACCTCCTGCTACTCCCCGGACCTCGCTAACACTGGCATTACATCCCCACTCCCCACTGCTGCTCAACTGCCCACTCCAAGGGAGGGGGATTTACCTGAAACTGCTGGCCCCTCACATTCTCGTGCTGCTCAGCGCTCTTCTAGCACAGCAAGTGCTAAGACTCATGCAAGAGTTCTAAGTATGGATGGGGCAGGTGGAGGCCAGAGCAACACAGCGGCTCTGCCCTCTACTATGCTTACAATGCCCTCCACCTCCACCCCTGCACCTCGCACTCTCACCATCTCTAAATCTGATCTGGAAGCCCGCACTATCCATACTGATGGCTTCCCTGGAACTCATCATCATCGGCTGGATTCTCTTGGAGGCTCTTGGACTGGCAACCAGATGGGCTGGAGGGCAGAAGAGCTGGTTGAAGAGGGAGCTGTGGGAGGAGGTGAGTTGGTGTAACCTTGTAATCAGTGAATGTGTGTTCTTATTATATCACCGCCTGGCTTTTGGTGCAGGTGAAGGCAGAATCCTGGGATGGAGCAGTGTTTTCAATATGTTTTGGGGTATCCAGCTTATTAAGAAAAGTAACTAGCCTTGGGAGTCCCAAATATGAAGCCATGTTGTAAGGCATCAACAGATAAAAAAATTCTGGCTGATTTTGTTGACTGTAAATCATTTATTGACCATATTAGAATATTACCTGGTACTTCATTTCGTGTAAAAACAATACCAAAGACTGTACGTTCCTTATTTTGGCAGTCTCTTATTATATATTATGAATTTCTAAAAAAGGGTTGACCATAGCCACTTTCTGAATTGTACCACATATAAGATTCTAACACACCCTGCAGAATGTACTGTTATTGCGGGGAAAAAAATGGTTGGATGGTGGTTATATGTGTAGTGAAAATTGGTAAAATTGTATGAAATTAAATTGGAAGATGTACATTTGAAAAACAAGTTAAACTTTCAAACAAACGTTTTTAATTGAATTTTAACACAAATCAAGTGGTGGCAACTAAAGAAAGATCAAATTTACTGAAGGTATTTACAGTGCTGCTAACGTATCAAATTGTATGAAATTTGCTGCCTTGACTGAACAAATGTAGTTGTTTGAAAGACTGTGATTTAGCGTCACTATGCTTTCAAGGTTAATCTGAGTCACACAAATAAAGTAACCATTTCATTGACTGACCTTAAATCAGTGCTAACTTCCATATTTGTGACTCATCCTTGTGGTTCACAAACCACCATAAATAGCAAGCAGATTTTAAGACGAGGAAAAGGAGCTGCCTGGCTACTTCAAATATTAGTCATATTTTTGTAATGTGTTGGCAACAGAACAGAGACAAACATTTCCTGTAACAATTTGGGGCGTGCATGCTTTTGGAGACAGTAGTCCCTTTTTTAATCCAGAGTGGTAGAGACCAGTGAACAATGGCCAGGAGATTTTGCTCATTACTAGTCAATTTAATGCAAGCTGCCAGAAAGACCAAACAACTTTTTATAAGGAGGCAATGCAGGCTAAAAGCAGCATTAATGCCTCACTGTATAAACAAAAATGTTGAAATGGTACCAACCTTGAGAGGTGTGCTGTTTTTGGCAGACTTAGTGTGTTGTGTTGCTAAACGCTGGTGCTGGGAAGTAAGCTTTACTATGTTGAAACAGAGCATGTGCAGATACTGGGTTTAATACTGTCTTGGCCTCACCACCGATCTGGAGGCAGGAGAAACACAACCAGCTAAGGGACCCCCAACACAGTACAGGTCACTTTTTGTCCTGAACCTCCCCTTTAACCTTACTCCTGTGCTAGACTCTAGACAGGAGCTTGCATTGCTCTGGGTAACACTGCCTTTGATATCATTGGAACACACAAATATTTGTACCCCTAAGAAGTAGTGATCCCAGGAAAGCATCATGAATGCATAAAGTACTTCTCCCAATTTATCCTGGGAACTTTTTTTAAACACATTTCTTGTCTATAAAACTGTGGACCAAGGATTTATTTTTTTTGGCAAATGCAGAAGGACTAAATCATGACATTTCTATATTTTTAGGCTTACAACAGTTGAGCAAGAATGATAAAATATCTGCACCACTTGCAAGGGCGTCATCATTATGCATGTTTAAAAAAAGAAACATGCTATCTCATACAGCTATGCATGCACTGTCAGTAGCAGATGCTTCAACTAAGTACAGCTGTTAGAAATAAGAGTAAACAACACTCAAGCCTTGTTTCTCCAATTTCAAACATGAATCAAAATGCACTGAAATACAACAATGAATTAATAAATCCGTTAGAATACAAACATTAGACAAATCAAATGACTCTTTACCTAAACTGGACTATTTATACATTCTGTGATCAAAAATGTATTGTAATGTATTGATGTCAGGGTTCCCCGCAGTGTATTATAGTGTAGATGCCTCTGGAGTTGAATACACTTTGATGAAAAATAATTTTAAACTTAAAGGGCTGCACCGCCCACCACCTACACTAACCAGTTTCCTGGGGGAAACCCTGAATATATGAATTAAAATCTTTGTCTAATGTACTTTAACCTCCTAATTATTTGAGACACTACAGTTGACCATCAACGTTGACACGTCATTAAGTCTTCCTGTTAACATGCACTCAGTGGGGGTTGCCATGCCTGGATAAATTTAGAGGAAACAGAGTTTGATTAATAGTTAAGCTTTATTCAGTTAGGGGCAGAAATTAGCACAATGACTCATTAGTGAGTAAATCAGGATACTTCTTTGTTAATGTCTGATTTGCATAACTACATCCTATATGCAGATGATACAATGGTAAATTTAAAATCCAGTAATAGCCTAATGTGTTCGATATTGGTGTCCATTTCTGATGCAAATGGTGCTGTGTATCGTGTACATTGACACTGTAATGTAAACCGTTGAATTGATGTAACTGATAACCCTTTTTCAGCTGTGGCTCCAGAGGATGGTGGTAAACACGACTCAGTCAGCAGTGTTAAGAGGACCCAGGCCATCCGCAGGAGACACAATGCTGGGAGCAACCCTACACCGCCCCCGTCCACCATGGGATCCCCTCCCAGGTTAGTCCACTTAGTTGAGCTGAGTGAGGGTTATAGCTGATACCTCGCCTCAACTGTGCCTTTGTTGACCCCAATCTCCACCAAGTCTGCTTTAGTCAAAGCTATTGGCTAGTTTAGGGTATGATGGATGTAAGAATTACTGATCCTAATTGAAATCTGTGTTTTAGGGAAAATATTTCTGGAGATTTGCATGAAATTAATATTCTCAGCAACGTTTGGAGAAATGTATAATAAAACATGAATTAATTGAAACTACCATTCATGGAACATGCCAACTTCAGCAGGACTGATGCACTGCTAAAATTACATTTTAAAGCTAATGTTAGACAGTGTTAATGAACACGTTTTGTATTTTTGTTCCTGTAGCCTTCAGGACCTCCAGCGGGCTCGGACCTCCTCTCACTCGCGGACCCGCACACTTCCCTCAGCCTTACAGTTTGCCTCCTCACTCCTACTGCCCCGCAGTGGCATCCATGAGGCCTCCACCTTCGACGACACATCAGAGGGGGCAGTGCACTATTTCTTTGACGAGAGTGGTGAGTCAGTGATGTTAAAGGAGTAGCTCAACATTTTGGGAAATGTGCTTATTCGCTTTCATGTTGAGAGTTAAATGAGAAGATTGATATTCTGTCCTTTATAAATATAAAGCTACAGCCGGGAAACGCTTAGCTTAGCTAAGACTGGACGCAGGGGGAAACCAGGCTAGCTGCAATATCTAAAGATGATACCGAAACAGGGTAATTGAACTGTTTTAGGTGCTTTACATCTATGATACTGTAGGTAGGTAGGTAAAGTTTCTAAGTTCTGCCTAGGGCAAAAACCACCAAGTGCCTCACAATAATGCATAGATAAAATGCACAAAATGTTTGGTTTGTTAAATTACAAAACTACAGACACAATACAAGAACAGAATTTAGACAAATACATGAAAAGATGCTCACTACCTGCATTGGCTGTACCAGACCTACAAATCTAAGATTAAAAGCACTGTATATGTTTGGGTTGTCTGTTTTTACAATTGTTTCTATTCTCCATCGAGATTGCCTCTTCCTATGTCTGTAGGTTGTTCTGTTATGTGTTGAGTTTATGCAATAGAAATAAAGTAGAAAAAGTGAGGGGAGGTGGGGGACAAACACACAAATGTCTCATCTGATAGTTCTACAAATGTGTCTGTGGTTTATTCCCTGTTGAAAGTATTCCATTTCAGTTCTTTCTGTTGTGTAACAGGAGTGAAGAGGTCCTACACATTTGGACCGGCTGGAGGCGGTTATGAGGACCCAGTTCAGTAAGTTATAAAGTTTTTATTACCAGGTTGCCTTTTTTATATATAGACTATAAGAGTTAATTTGCTGTTAGGAAGCCATGACTGAAAGCTCCAATTAATGCCATAACATTTCACGCTTGCAGGGAAAGGGAGAGACAGTCCCAGTCCTCAAGCTTCACCTCCACTGAGGTCCAGGAAGGGGCACCAGTCCTGTCCATGCTCCAGCCCAGACCTGTGGTTTTACAGGGCATGCAGGTGCGCAGGGTGCCTCTGGAAATTCCCGAGGTTAGCAGTCTTTGATGTTTGATGTGGTAGATTATTCTCTCGACCTCAGAGGAAACTGTCACAGATTGTCCTTGTTGTTTCTTCTTCTGAATTCATCACTCATTTCTCACCTCATCTCTAGTTTGATCTGGATCACGAGTCTCTACAAGAGTCCCAGGAAAACACTCTGATGATTGAGGAGAAAGCTAAACCCAAACAATACTATCGCTTTTGGGTGCTGCCTGGGAAGTGGCTGAGGGTTCGATATGATCGATTGGCTCTTCTGGCATTATTGGACAGGTAAGCCAGACTGTTGGAGTAGAGGAGAGATGGTACTCTCATGTTAATTATCTTTAGCAGATAATGTGATATTTATATAGAAAGAGGTGAAACAGTGGGGTCAGAACATCATTAAGTTATCCAAATATCGGTTTCTCTGCTTTCTGTTGCCAGGAATCGCCGTGTGGGAGAGAACGTGTTTGCTGTGGTGCTGGCCAGTCTGGTGGCCTTCTTGGGGTTCCTACTGCTGCTCCAGGGCTTTTTCAGGGACATCTGGGTCTTCCAGTTCTGTCTGGTCATTGCTAGCTGCCAGTACTCTTTACTGAAGGTACCTTACCTCTGGATTTCATTAGCAAAATGAATCTCATCTTATTTATTTATTTATTATTGATCTTGTGTCTGTTACAAATGTCTTAAGCTGGGCAGAGACTGTGCCATTTTGATCTCCAAACACGTTTTAATCACCTTTTCTGCACGACCACGATGTCTTCAGGCATTCCTCCTTTCACTGTTGCTTCTTTTTTCTTTTTTTAATGCAAAATGTGCGTGAAACCTATGAAGCTTAAATTCCCCGCCTTTTTGTTTTAGAGTGTACAACCAGATGCAGCTTCTCCCATGCACGTGAGTACTGGTTTCACCTTTTTATATGCTAAAATGTACTCCAAACGCAAACTAAAACAAGACATTTTTACCTTGGTGTTGTCGTGTAATTGTGGCTTGTCTTTTTGTCTGTTATTCAACAGGGCCATAACTGGATCATTGTGTACAGTCGGCCGGTCTACTTCTGCTTGTGCTGTGTGATGATCTGGATCTTTGACCTATCTGGGCGCTCTGGCAGCCTGCAACCCGTCTCCCTCTATGGTGTCACCTTCTTCTCTGCACACTTCCTGCTCTGTGTCAGGGATATGCTAGTTGGTTAGTTTTTCATTCATGACTCTTTACGTCAGCATTGTACGAGGTGTCCAGGCCACCACTCCCATGAAGATTTAACACCTCAACAATGTCTATATATGATATTGAAGTGGCAATTTAGTAAGATGTATGCATGGGATGGATTAGTGGTTTTAGAAGACTTTTTGTTTTGTGTGTGTGATTTATTTCCACCAGCTTGTGGTGGCTTTTTAACACTTGTTTTCTCCTTTTGTCCAACAGTGTTTGCCTTGTGTTTCCCGGTCATTTTCCTGTTTGGGTTGCTACCTCAGGTCAACACTTTTGTGATGTGTCTGCTGGAGCAGATCGACATGCACATTTTTGGTGGAACTGGTAAGAACATATCTACACAGACAGGATGAGGATGTAATACCCTGTCAGGAAATTAGTGAAGTGTTATAGTGTCTTAAAACTGTCCGTTTAGAAACTGCACATGATCGTTTGTGTTTAGGTTCTTCCTGATCTTCTCTCTTGTGTCTCTTTCCTCAGCCACCACCAGCCCCCTCTCATCTCTGTTCAGCCTCATACGCAGCATGTTGGTGGCTGCTCTGCTGTATGGATTTTGCCTCGGTGCTATCAACGTAAGTGGAGCAGAGACACTCTACATGAAAGTAAAGGTGTTTTGGTGTGGTATTTCTGTTTCAGAGATTCTGATCAGAATTGATGTGGACAGTCCTTAATTTAATGTTTTGTTTGTTTTTTTACATTAGGCACCGTGGGGGGATGCCCATGTGCCAGTACTGTTCTCTGTGTTTTGTGGCCTACTCCTGGCCTTATCCTACCACCTCAGCCGCCAAAGCAGCGACCCCACCATCCTGTGGTCAGTTTTTTGTGTTTCACATTGTCAATAATGGCCTTAGATATCATTGAAAATCTTGTTTTTACATTCATGATAGATTAACAGTTAACAATTAAGCTACAAGCCCAAACACGAAATGCAGTATTGCATTTTTTACACACTTTGCAAAAATAGTCAGATTAAAATGTTTAGTGTTTAATTGTTAGTGTTTTTAATTGTTTTTCTACCCTTAATTTTGAAGTAGTGTCTCGCGGCTTGTCTACACAGGAGCTATTTCTGCAGAGTTTTTCAGTCATCCATCTGGCGATTTTAATCAATAAGGCTGTCTACATAGGCCACGTAACGAGTCGGATCGTTTTATGTTTGTCACCTCGACCCAAAGTGTAATTTTAGGCTTCAAGTCAATTTTCTTTCATTTTAGACCTGTAAAACTCGTATGGGCTCTGGTTTTTGTGACCTACACACAGAAGTGTGCCTGAACGCAGCCTGTGTAGACTTTAATGTTACATCTCAGCTTTTTATATGTTTTCTTTACCGCTTACATCAGGTCACTGGTCCGGTCTAAATTATTCCCCGAGTTGGAGAACCGAATGCCAGAAGAACCTCCTGTGGAGATCAAGGACCCTCTTCCTGAGAAGCTGTGTAACTCTGTGGTAAAGATCACTGCTCGCTTGCCTGCACAGACTGCAGTGGGACAGTTTCACTTTTGATTTCAGTGGTGTCATTCATTTTATAATTTTTCTAACTGTCTCTTTGTAGAAAGAGATTCTTCATTCAGACCTCGTCATGTGTCCCCTCATGGCTGTGATTACCTTCGCCATTAGTGCCAGCACAGTTTTCATCGCTCTTCAAGTTAGTTGGAGCCGGATTTATGATCCTATTCTTACAACACCTTTCTCAAGAGGATTTTAGTGAAAAAATTGATTGTTCATGCTAATTTTCCTCTTTTCGCTCTTGATCCACAGCCTGCTCTTAGCTTTGTCTTGTACATCCTGGCCGGAGTTGTAGGCTTCATTACCCACTATCTCCTGCCTCAGCTCCGCAAGCAGCTGCCATGGTTCTGCCTGGCTCACCCTGTGCTCCGCTCCAGAGAGTACAGTCAGTTTGAGGTCCGAGGTGAGTGTACGATTGCTCTTTTATCTTCGTTCACATACACAAAAACATGCACGTGGAAGTATAAGAAGAAAACCACTATATGAACAACTGCAACTTTATATGTATCAACACTGGGAAAAGCTGCATGGAGTAAATGAAGAACCGTAAGATCTCTAGTTGAAGTGCTCTTGAGAAAAACATTTAGCCTCAACACATCTCTTGGGGAGCTTTACAGAGTGCAACAGCACCAAACTATGTAATTATTTTTAAACAATTAAACAGCTGCATATTTCGAATATCACTGACAGGCAAAGAATCAATAAATCAACACTAGTACTTAAGTAGTTGAATTAACAATAAAAGTGCTACAACAGAGCTTTATTTATTTTATCTCAAGGCATTTCTGTCAGTGTAAAATAACTTCACACTGCATACATGATAGTGCAGCCTGCCTCCTCCTGTATGTCTTCCTTCCAGGCATCATATGTCTTCTTAAGCAGATCAATTTCCAGTCTTTGATAACAGCCAGGGGTGTCATAAATAGTATACCATACCACCCATTGTATAAACATCTTTTAAAACATTTTTCAGTGTAAATAATTTTCTGCCAGATTTATTTCACAGCTGTGAAAAGCTTTAGGGGGATAAAGCGAGAGTTTGTGTGTGAGATGGTTTTGCTTTCTGTTTGCCCCAGATGCCGCTCAGTTGATGTGGTTTGAGAAGCTGTACGCGTGGCTTCAGTGTGTGGAGAAATATTTCATCTACCCGGCTGTGGTGCTTAACTCCCTAACGACCGAAGCTCGAACTGTGGGCCAGAACCATAAAGAGCTGGACATCTAGTAAGCCTTTCCTCATTCTGTCTCCAAACTATTTCACATCCATACTTTATGCTGTTCTCCTATCTCCACTCCCCGGGGACATGTGCAGTTAGCTGTGTGTGTTGGAACCGTGGAACATAAAATTAATAGACATGCTGAACCACCCCCAGGTGTATTGCTTTTTGTAGGTTGTGCTCAGTAGCACAAGATGCATAAAATATATTCTCTGTCGTTTCCCTTTTTTCCCCCTCTTCAACCCATAGACCAGCCAGTCTGTATAGTAGTCTAGGCAAAGGGGAATACATTTTTAGTTAAACTGTAGCCCATGCAGGCAGCCGCTTGCATCTGGGTTTGGAGATCTCATGTCATTCCTTACTCTGTGGTTTTTCCATGTATGTCAGTATGTGTCACTGATCTCCTCTCCGTCTCCTCTCCGTCTCTTCCTCAACCCCTCCAGCAGCCGAGCTCTCTTCATCTCAGTAGCAGGCATGAAGTTGCTGCGGTCGTCCTTCTGCGCCCCGTCGCAGCAGTACGTCACGCTCTGCTTCACCACGCTCTTCTTCCACTTTGACTATCCGCACTTCTCGGAGACCTTCCTGATCGACTACTATTTCATGTCTATTCTCTTCAGCAAGGTTAGGACACAACCACTGTCATCTCAGAATTTTTATCACAAATTATAGTAAATAATTCAATTTTATTCTACTCTAGTAGAAGTTTATTGTGTAATGTTAAAGAGGAACTTAACACCAGGCTAAAAAGCAGAATTTTAATGCCGTCTCTGGTTGAAAGACCACACCCAGCATCACTGATGGATGTGGTTGGGTGTGGTCAGATGTGTGCTCCATTGTACCTGTAACAACCAACAGTGATGTCATGGGGTCCTGGAGTACACCTGTACATCACTGCAGTAAGGTGTGAAGTTAAACCAGTGGAGTTTGGCAAAGCAAGATTTTCAGGGGGTGTTAAATTACTCTTTAATCTGCGTTGTATCGACAGTAAAGTGTCTGTGTAGTCATGAGTACGGTTATTGTGTTTGTCCTTTGAATTCTCAGATGTGGGACCTGCTATACAAGCTGCGCTTCGTGTTGACTTACATCGCCCCCTGGCAGATCACCTGGGGCTCAGCCTTCCACGCCTTCGCTCAACCCTTTGCCGTGCCCCGTATCCTTCAGTTTGTTTGATTTTATGTCAATAATAATGTAGTGTCCACTTTACTGTATAATACAATCTGATGCAATAACAGGACAAACTATAGCTTCTCACGGAGCTATTGTAAAAAATTGATTTATAGTTCAGGTGTTGCTGTTATTGTGTCCCTGCTCCTATACCTGGTATGTACATTTCTAGAATAAGTCACCAGGACCCTGCATGTTATAAGTACTAAAGACCTTTCACCAGTTGTTTTTATTATATATTTTTGTCAAGGAGATATCCTTAACTCCTGTTACTTCAGATTCTGCTGTCCTTTTTGTCCAGGCCATCTTCTCTGCCATCTTTTCCACCCCTCTCAATCCTGTCCTAGGCAGTGCTGTGTTTGTCACCTCGTACACCAGACCTGTAAAATTCTGGGAGCGAGACTACAAGTATGTTTTTGGAAAGAAATCTCTGTAAATACTTTAGATTTGGACTTGAAATGTAATTTCATATATATACATTCAGTTCTGATGCTAGTTGGTCGTGTTTACAGCACCAAGCGCGTCGATCATTCCAACACCAGACTTGCCACTCAGTTAGACCGCAACCCAGGTATGCCATAACAGTCTCTCACCATCTAATTATCTCTATTTGACTCGTATTTATTTTTGTTCTGTAGCTATGGTGATGGCCTTTTCTTTTCTTAAAGGTGCCGATGACAACAATCTGAACTCCATTTTCTACGAGCACCTGACGCGCTCTCTGCAGCACAGCCTGTGCGGAGACCTGCTGCTCGGCCGCTGGGGCAACTACACCACAGGCGACTGCTTCATCCTCGCCTCAGACTACCTCAACGCTCTGGTGCACATCATCGAGATCGGCAACGGCCTGGTCACCTTCCAGCTGAGGGGTCTAGAGTTCAGAGGTCAGTAGCGGGGGCTGACGGTGTTTGGAGCTTGTAGTTCAGTTTCACTTGTTTACCTGCTGCTTTGAACATGTCACTTGGGTATCTGTCATGAATGGCTTTTATTTATAGAGATCAGGCCCCTGTAGCTCGGTCAATAGTATTCATGTAAAAAGTGACAGCTGACAAGGTCAAGCTACTGTGCACCTTGAAAGATATTGCTTTAAAATCTAACTAACAACCTCATATTTTGAGTGGTACTGCTCATGCCTGATATTGTTCGTTTTTATTTAATATTACTTTTTGTGCCAGTTATTATATTTTATTTTTATTCCTGTGACTGCAGGTTTATTTTAAGGTTGTTCATGACTAAGAAAGATAGATGTTGTATGTCACTCTCTAAAGAGCTTGTCACTTGCCAATAAACCAGATCTTTAATAATCTAAATGTATCTTAAAATAAGTTATTTAGATTTTTATGCACATGCAGAGGATGTCTTATTCTTTTAGTCTTGTATTTAGTTCAGTAAAATGATGGAACTTTCTTTTAGTTCATGTTCAGTGTAAAATTACTTAGTCGTGCTGTTCTGATCCTCACCTGCTTCATCTGTCCAGGTACCTACTGTCAGCAGAGGGAGGTGGAGGCTATCACAGAGGGGGTAGAGGAGGATGAGGGCTGCTGCTGCTGTGAACCTGGTCACCTTCCCCACATGTTGTCATTCAACGCTGCCTTTGGACAGCGCTGGCTGGCCTGGGAGGTGGCCGCCACCAAGTACGTACTAGAGGGCTACAGCATAAGCGACAACAACGCAGCCTCAATGCTGCAAGTATTTGACCTCCGTAAGATCCTCATCACATACTATGTCAAGGTAAGCCTTTGATTGATTGATTCTTGCATCATGCTTCTTGCTAACACTTGACACCTCTTTTTTCAGCTCAGACTCAAGATTAGTAGACTCAAGATTGTATTTTATAAACTGACTTTTCTGTAGGTCTACAAATGTCTGTTTATATGTCCCATTGCTCTAATCAAATCTGTGTTGTTTCCTGTTCATATTGCCTTTACATATACTGTAGCCTGATTTAGGCCAGGGTATGACCAATCACAGTAGGTCTGAACACTTTTGGCAGTCAGCCTGAATGAAAAGATACCTGAAATTGTAGCTTGTGATCTTGATGTTAAAGTAATGTGTTTGTTCCCTCGAACAGAGCATCATCTACTATGTGAGTCGATCCTCTAAGCTGGAAGAGTGGCTGACCAATGAGACGATTCAGGAGGCTCTACGGCCGTGTCTCGGGCCCAACTACGTAGACAGTGACCCCACCTTCAACCTGAACATCGATGAGGACTATGACCACAGGGCCTCTGGCATTACCTCCTCCTCATTCTGCATGGTTTACCTGGACTGGATTCAGTATTGCAACAGCAGGCGTCAAGCGGTCAGGCTCTCCACAACATTGTTTGTCCAAAAATACAGTTAAAACCATGCACAACATTCAAGAAATTAGTTTGTACCTTTTCAAACGGAATACAGAGCATTACTTCATTACTAAACAAAGCCCAGAGCTGCTTGTTTTGTCTGGATATGTTACCCTTTTCAGCCCTACAGATAACTAATATCATAGCTAGCACTATAAATTTTCATGTGTAGTATTTGGGTCTTTTTTTGTCTCCAGTATGTACAAAATATAAGAAAGAATTTAACTTTGAGTGATCAGAACTCTTCCTGGTCCAACCTGAATATTATTTGTAGAACAAAAAAATTTACAATATTTCATCATTCAACTTCACTTCTCTATTGTGTCGTAGCCAGTGACTTGTGAAAGAGATTCTCCACTTGTCAACCTCTGTTTTGGGCTGTGTATCCTGGGGAGAAGAGCTCTGGGCACGGCCTCCCACAGCATGTCTGCAAGGTAAGACCCCCGAGCCACACTACCATGTCTCTCACTGTGGATAACACCAGCCGTCACTACCCATATATGCGCCAGCAATATGCGAGAGTTATTTGTGCTTATATGTTTGACAGCTTGGAGCCGTTTCTCTATGGCCTCCACGCACTCTTTAAGGGAGACTTTCGTATCACGTCTCCCAGAGATGAATGGGTGTTTGCAGATATGGACCTGCTGAATCGAGTCGTGGCACCAGGAGTCCGGATG
Organism: Maccullochella peelii; assembly: GCA_002120245.1. Lineage (NCBI taxonomy): Eukaryota > Metazoa > Chordata > Actinopteri > Centrarchiformes > Percichthyidae > Maccullochella > Maccullochella peelii. The sequence continues at coordinate 139,768 of LKNJ01001913.1, forward strand.
TCCCTCAAGTTGCATCAGGTATCATTTCTCTCAGAAGAATACTAGCCCTGAGGTTAGAATAATGATTGTTTTTTTTGTCTCTGAACTAAGACCAACCCTGTAATCTGCGTTTCCTCCAGGACCACTTTACATCTCCAGATGAGTATGAGGACCCTGTGGTTCTGTATGACGCCATCACTGCCAACGAGGAGAAGATGTTGATATCTCACGAGGGTGACCCCGTGTGGCGCAGCGCTATTCTAGCAAACATGCCTTCACTGCTGGCACTGCGCCACATCATGGATGACGGCAGCGATGAGTACAAGATCATCATGCTTAACAAGAGGTTCCTCAGCTTCAGAGTCATCAAGGTCTCAGCTCTTCCTGTTTATTATTTGGTGTCTTGTCATCTCTGGCTAATGGATTATTGTTGTATTGGTTTGTTGGTAATTTAATGTTATTTTTCTGTGAAATTCAGTTAATATAATATACCCTAAACCAGGTAAGGGTTGTGCTGTTTATATTTAGCCTGTCCAACTTTGTGCTGCCCCCTACAGGTGAACAGAGAGTGTGTGCGTGGGCTGTGGGCGGGGCAACAGCAGGAACTGGTTTTTCTGCGCAACCGTAACCCAGAGCGTGGCAGCATTCAAAACGCCAAACAGGCCCTGAGGAATATGATCAACTCCTCGTGCGACCAGCCCATTGGCTACCCCATCTACGTGTCCCCCCTCACCACCTCATACGCTGGGGGGCACAGCCAGCTCCAGTCTGTGTGGGGAGGACCTGTTAGCCCTCACAACATTTACACCTGGCTCATCAGCAGCTGGGACAGGTACTCGATCTAAACTTCATGTGATAACTATATATACACACACAAGTCTTTCAAGGACACATGTTAGTGTGAACGTCTTAACTCTTTCTCTCTGCAGGTTACAGAAAGGGTGTGGCGCTGGCTGTAACAGCGGAGGAAACATTGAGGACTCAGACTGTGGAGGCGGCTCCACCTCCATCTCCACCAACCCAGCTGTTCACACCACCCAGAGTACACCAGCCTCCAGCCTTCCCCAGCCGCACATCACCACTCTGCAGCCGTCTATGGGTAAGACCTGGAACCAACCACTGCTTCCCTCAGCCTGCACTACTGCCTGCTCAGCCACTAACAGCATCCAGTTTAGAGCAGTCTGGATCTGTAGCTTTGGGAGAAGCAACACTTGGTGACTTGATGTTGCTGTTGTAGTACAGGCCGATCACTGTAGTAGTTTATAAAGTTGACCCAAAAAAAAATATTACCACAAGGTTCACTTAGTTGTCATGGAGACTGTTTAGTTGTCATCACATGACCTTAATTGGAGTTCAAATTAAGATTCAGATTAAGTTTCCTGTGTTTCTCCTGTGGTCTTGACATGCTCTACATTTTTTTATAAATTATTTTAATGTCACAGACTGATCAACTTGCTAGTCACAAACCAATATAGTAACAAAGTTATTATAGATTGCTTAAATAGCTAAACTGTTGAGATGGTGTAAATTTGATAGAAACCTTGCCTTTGCATTGCTTGTGTTGCAAGCCGAGTCATTGTCATTTAGACCTTTTAATAAATAAAAAATTACTAAAGGAAATGGCTTTTCTTGCATTTCAGGTACAGACAACCCTGTAGGTCCAACCCAGGGCTGGCCTCACCACCCCCAACCTCTCCCATTAGCTCTGCTCAGCCAATCAGAGGGCAGGATGGAGGCAGGACTGCTCACATCCTTACAGCGTACATCCTCCATCCAGGGGCTCCTGGGCCAGCAGCTGTCCAGCTCCCAGCTCTCCTTCAGCGGCTCTGTGGCTCCACCTCCTCTGCCAGGCCCAGAGCGCTTCTGCCCGGCGAGTCTCCTGGAGAACTCGGGGCACAGATCAGGCCAGCGGGCTGGCCTCAGCCAGGGCAGCGTGCTACACTACGAGAGCCACTTTGGCAAATGGAGTTTTTCAGGCAGGAAGGGCTTTAATGGACCAGCTGCAGTGGAGGGGGAAGGAGTAACAGTACAGACCATACGCACACAGGTAAGGAGGCGTTGTTTACTGTAATGTAACTTTTCAGTCAGAGTGATGTCCAGCCCATAGAACAAATAGGTCCATTTATTGAGGTTAATCCAAGAAATACAGATACTCATCTTGGGGTCGGTACAACTATATCTCTAAGACTACCATCAATACAAGTTCAGCTCACATGTTGGCCTGTAAATCTCGAAAATCCAGCTTCACAGTATACAAAAGGAAGCATCTCTTAATTGTCAATTAATCGATCGACAGAAATTTTTAAATTTCTAGCTTCTCAAATTTGAATATTTTCTTGTTTTCTTGCTACTATGATAGTAATTCTGAATATCTTTGGGTTTTGGACAAAACAAGACATTTAAGAACATTATGATGGGCTTTGGGCATTTCATGCTTATTTGCTGACATTTTATAGATCAAATGATTGATCAAGTAACCGAGAAAATGATTAAATTAGATTAATCATTAATGAAAATAATAATCATTAGTTGCAGCCCTGCTATGATGTCTTTGTTACGTATTAGTAACAGAATTTTGAACACTTAAATACAAACTAGGGCTGCACAGTAACCAACATTATACATCAACTACTGAATCCATATTGAATGCTTTATTTACAGCAGTTGACTCAAACTGCAACACAGTTGAATTGTGGCCAGAACTATGTGCAATGCTTTGTCGAATTATCAGAATTGCTTAGTGGGTAGACAAGTCCTCACTATACCTGTGTGAATTACACTTTACTTGATTTGCTTTTGTTTGGACCCTGATATTGCTGCTTGCTACTGCATGTTGTTTTTTTGACTGTTTTGAATGTTGTTGGCAACATTAAGGGGGCTTTTCTGTGCCTGTTTGGTCAGTGGAGACACGTTAGTGATAAATATGTACTCGTATCAACTTTTCATGGTTCTGACAAATTGTTAGTCATGTTTTTCAGTGGCAGTGCTGATTTTCTCATCTTTTACAGCCTACTCATCCTGCACCCCTACAAGAGGTCAGTCTGACACTAGATCCCCTGGGAGCCACTCAGACGATGGATCCAATCCTGCTCACTGCAGGGGACCCTCCCACCCCCCGAGAGGAATCCACAGAGCTACCTTTACTTGAGCACCTGCGCTGAGTCTGCACTGGGAGACCCCAAGTGACATTCTCTGCAGTGAAAGCACACCGCGGTCGGATCTGGGCCGGGTCGGACCAGACTCATTCCAGCCTTCGGGACTCATTCCATCAACCCTCGTTTGACTAACTCCGTGCAACCGCGATTTGTAATTCAGGCTCTTAATGGCCCTCTGCAATACTGGATAGATTTGGTTGTACACACATCACTCCTCTCCTTCTCAGCCAAAGGAGTTACACATCTGATAGCATGCTGAGCTGATGCACGTCAGACCATGAAATGATTTCTGCCAACGTGTTTATTCCAAAGTCACCTTTCATCATGACTCATAAGGCCTGATGATATACTCATTCATAACTTTTTTTTTTTCTGACAAAGGCACTCAGTGTCTCTATGGACGACCTTTTGGTTGGAACAGTAGTGACAGGCCAGAAAGGCCAGTGCAATTATGAGGGATGTTTTGCTTGAGGATTGATTATTTTTCTATACTGGAGAATAGAGGATCGCCTCTGACTTTCTCTCACTTGACATCTCCAGCAGCAGGTTTTTTTTTTTTTGTTTTTGGTTTTTTTGCATAACCAATTTAAAAATAAATCAAAGTACAGTATGTTGCTGTATGTGCAGGTGAAGGATATGTGGAAACCATGATAAGCCTTGTTTTGTTTTTCCCAGTTTTACAATCCTCACCAGACCCACAGTTGTGTCAAACAATATTTAACAGTACATATTGACCAATTTCAGGAGCCTCCACTTCTTCTTCCCTACACATTATACATATTCAACAAGAAAAAAAAAAGACCCCACATCCCACCAAAATTGTCATCTTCATCCTCTGGCCTATTTCCTACAGAGGTGCCTGACAACATCAACACTCAACAGTTCTGTCTTGGAGCAAGTTTCAGGGGGGAAAAACAACTCCCTTCCATCCCTGCCAACATGTGGTGCTTTTTACTGCTAGTTTACAGTCTATTTAGGCCTGGACACGAGTCCTGAATCTGACTAGCATCACAGAGATGTGGGATGACTTTCAGACAGAGCTGGTGCCCGTGGATCAGCAGCATCAAGTGGAGGGTGAATCCAATCTGTGAAAATTGTGTTGATCACAAACCTACAAACTGGGAGTGTTAGAAACTTAAAGCGTTTTCTTTGTTTGTTTTGGTGAGTGGAATGTCCTTTTTTTTTTTTTTTTTTTTGGATGGCCGATCAATGACGCCCTCTCTGATCAGATCCACTCAGCTCACGACTTTCTCAACAGCAGGGACCCAGGCTGCTTTGTGTGGGGAGCTCTGTTTTCTTTGCCTGCAGTATGGCCCCTCCTGTTACTATACTACTGCTTCTGCATCTCCTGCTACTACTAATATACCCACTACTACTGCTGTTTCTGCAACAGTTATATCCAGCGTTTTAGTTGGATATAAACAAAGTTGAATAAATACTGAAAGAAAAGGTGGAATATTTATTTGATTAATATTGTCTTACAGATATCTTTAACGGGGTTTGTCAATATGGTGTGCTGATGTATCAAATTGGAAATCTGCCTTCTGTCAACTGTACCCGCCCGCACACCCCTCCCTCAATGTATTTGGTGTCATCACATTTGTATCATCTTACCAATGGCTGTCATTTTTAAAAAAAAAATTTTAAAAGTGTAACTGGAAGTATTCCTGAGAAGTCACTTTAAGTTGGTTTCTTTCCCACTCTTGCACTCTTTGTGTTCCACCACTGTGAAAAGCAAATTCAAACACTGATTAAAGTAGATTGTGCAACACAAAAAAGACGCTGGCAGTCCGACCAAATTCTGCCCCAAATATTTCCCCAGGTCCAGCGGTTTTGTCCCCATGTGCCCGGTCGTCTGCAGTGGTTGGATGATTCTGAAATAACCTCGCGCTATAGCATTAATCGTTGTACCAGAAGACTGCCTCGTCTGCTAGTTTTCTCACCAAATAATCTGTCAGAAGCTGTGTTGCCCTGTAGGAAACTTGAAAGTTGGCCAGTGTTCTCAGGGTCTGCAGGAAGACTTTTTGTCCAAAGGGAAAAAACTGAAAGGGGGATAAAAAATTAAAAAAAGAGTCACGGTTATGAGGCAGGTTGAATACTGGGTCACACTGACATTACAAAAGATGCCCCCTTTTACAGTGTTTTACTCTGTCTGGGTTAAAATATGCTCTGCATGCTGTTAAACCCACATATTTGTTGAATCACTCTCTTTGTGGCACTCCCCCCCCCTTCCAGCTCCTTACCACATCTGAACAATGGACACACACGCAGTACAAAGCTTTTTTTCCCCCTCTTTTTAAAAACAAATCTTTTTAGCAGCCCTGAGATTTCTGTCCGCCTCGGCTGTGTAGAAGCTGCGACAGGTGCCAGTACCCCTCTCAAAACACGTTAGTAACTCCCTCAACTCAGGAAAACAGAGACTTTCTGATCAGTGCTGTTTTCTGTTTCTTTTCTCCTAGTTCATCTTGTATCCGAAGCAACGGAGTAATATTGTTTTGGGTTGTTTTTTTTTTATTTGCTGGGAGTGAGGAAAGCACAAGTTCACGGACAGACCTGGGTGTCAATAAAAAGGGATTTCTTAATCTCTGAAATTCTGTACAGCATGTTTCGTATATAAATATATATTTAAAATATAAATCTATTTTATTATTGTATTTTGGGTTCTTTTACATTTAAGACACCATGTTGAGGTTCAGGGGAGGGACTCTTGTGTTTACCCATCAGAGGGCGGAGCTGAGTGGAGAGAGGCACTCTTCACATTGAAATGTGCAGTTTGGGAAGAATCACTTAATACTTCTTTTGCACAAAATGTATCATACATCATCCCACTTTATCGTTTTTATTATTTTAGTTTTTTTGGGAGAGGGGTCTTTTATTTAAGAACTTTAAGTCGATATTCAATGTTCTGTACAGTTTTTTATGTGATTTATTTTCTCCTATTTAAATTAAAGGTTTTTGTGTCTTTGTTTGCAAATCAAGTGATTTTCATTTTCCTTTTCTTTGTCCTGTTCTTGAGACTTTGCCTTAAATTTGTACTTATTTTAAAACCTTAAAAAATATGTTGAGCACCCTACAGTAGTGCTACAGTGCTGTATGCTCTTTAGTCCTTCTTTGGTCCAGTAGTAATCTGCTGTGGATCAGCTAAACAGGAAACAAAAAGCTGGTTGAATGTTTAACTGAACTTGCCATTCAGCAAGCAATTATTAGTTTACAGTAATTATCTAAAATATGTTGCAGACTTGCAAACTTTAAAATAATACAGGAAAAGGCAACGGCGTGATGGCAGAAACTTCCAGATAAAGTGTTTAATCTCACCTCTTAACATTTTAATAGTTACAAGCTGAGCCTGTTGGCTGCATTTGTACCTCCTGCAGTGGTCAATGTTTTTCCTCTGCTGGCAGAGGGATGTCTCTCCTCTCACATGGAAAACAGACCTGATGTTCCCCTTCAGTCTGTTTGTTCTTGACACTGAGCTCTCTCTCCGCAGCGCGTCAGGATGATTCTGTGGGTCAGCAGCCTTATGCTTTAGCTCACTGGCCTCAAGCTCCTTCCTGGTCTACGGTGTAGTTTTCTCTCCGGTCTGTATGGGCCAGTACTTGTGATCCACACAGTTGACATCCAGCGTGTGCTTATCCAAATAGGTATTTTATTACAGATATGTAAATATAACCATAGTAAGATGCACTGTCTGCAGGACGTGGTGGTTTGGCCATTTTTCTTTCTGCTTGTTCAGAGATTAAGATCATGTTAGTCTTTGATTTCTGACCCACAGAGACAAAGATCAATTGTACAAACACTGAAGATGTTTTTGGACGTTCGATGTAAAGGCTTTAGTACTGACATCTGATAAGGGCAGGATACTAAAAGTAAAAATGGAGGCTTTGTTTGTTTTTTTATCATGTAGGTTTAATGGCCTCATTTTGAGGGAATTGTGGAAAGGCTTGAAAGTTTTTCAAATGCAGTACAACTGTAGATCCTTGTAAATAAAATACCACACCTATTGGAAACTTGGGCATTTATTTCAAAACTTGTGATGCTGTACAGCGATGCAGTAGTATGCAGGGAGGGACTGGTTAGGCCGTAAAAATCCATTATCTTTTATAGACTTGTTTGATACTTGGGTTGGATTTTTTTTCTTTTTTTTTTTCTTTTATTTCTGTGGATGTTGAGAAATCAAACAAACGAGCGCTTCATCAGAGACGGAGTATACCGTATCTCATTGTAACACTCATCCTCCTCCTCTTTCCCCTTCCTCCACCTCCCGTCCTGTCCCGTGCGATGGAGCCACAGCACGAGCACCAGCAGCGCCAGCAGCACCAAGCTCATGGACAAGGTCAGCAGCACGCCCTGCAGTATGCCTGAGGACCTGTCTGGGGCTGCAGAGAAAGACAAAACAGTTGTCGTTGAAATCATTCAGGTAGCTGCAGTGAAAACAGGCAGAGAGGATTATGGGTGAAGAAACGGGCGCTTACTGCTGTAGATGGACAGGTTGACGTAGCAGTTCTCTGTTCCCAGGAGGTTGGTGGCGGAGCAGCGATACAGGCCGGACGTCTGTGATGACACATTGACAATTTGGACGGAGCCTGACAGATCCCGAGAGAGGAGACGGTCACATTAATGACATTCAACTAATGAGAGAACGTGTCTGAAGAACAAAAATATGAGCGTAATGGTTTGACTTCTTACAAATGCTCAAAGGAGCAAACCACTGATTTTACACATAAAGTTCAGTTTACTCGTCACTGATAGTACTACTACTACTGCTGTGAAAGCAGTTGTTTTAATGTCTTCTGTGGCTCTGGAGGAGCTTTGCCGAGTTTAATAAAATAACCCTGATGTCACAGTAATGTCATCAGGGACATCTTGACTTTGGACTTGAATCTTAAACATTTTATTAAAAGCACACAATACAAACTGGGGATGTGGGTATTTAAGAGGCAGGGGGTCAAATGAAAGATGCTGTCCAGTTGCATTATGGGAAGTGTAGAATCCATCTTTTCCTGAAGTAGCTTCGTGCTTTATTGTCTAAAGGCAAAAGGCATTGAATCTGCTTGTTGTAGTCTGTCATTGAAGCTTTATCGTACTCAGATTTAGTAAAATTATAAAATCCAACACAATTTTTCCATGTACTATTAAATTCAAGTCTTGTATATCATTTGACATGTTTTGCTATCTTTGAGATCTTCAGTAGACTTTAAAATACAAAGAATCTCCACGCAAAATGATTTTGATTCTGCCAAAGCGTTGTTTAGGTTGAAGATAAACATTTAACATAATGTACAGCACCATGTGCGTGTGTGTGTGCAGCACTGACCATCCATGTTGATGGGAAGTGCGATTTCCTCTGGATTCAGTTTATCCCAGCGGATCTCTGGAGTGGGGACGCCCTCCGCCACCGAGCAGGACAGTGTGACACTTCCTCCCATATCAATATCTCCAACCCACTGGCACACAGGCAGTGAGGGCGGCGCTGCAAAAATAATGAGATGAATTTCTAAAAGGGTGTAAAGCAGTGGACCTCTTAGAAATGGATGCAAGCATTTCAGTTTGTTTTGCAGATTCTTTCAGGAATAATTTTTGTTAGAGTCTGAGGATCACATAGTTGTTGAAATCAGTCTTTTTTGGACTTTTTGGACAGACAGACCAACTATCATGTGCCATGCTACTAGCACATAAAAACTACTTGATTATCTTAACCTGTTTGCACACCAGTAATGGCAGATATGGTTGGGAATACACCGAATATGAGTATCAGAGTGAAAAAAAACACAGTATATTAATTGTGATTGCTTCACATGTGTAAGTGCCATTGAACTGGCTTACTCTAGTGGAATTGGACAATATGTGACACACTTACCCAGGACACTGAGCTCCAGTTCTCCTATGCCGGGATCGGCCGTCTCTGGTGGGTTATTGACCATGCAGCGGTAAATACCAGCATCTGATGCACGTGTGTCGTTCAGTACAATGTCTGCACTCCAGGGAATCCCTGCAGTTGGTTTACATGAAAAATGATCCTGTCTTCAATTTCTATATTCATCCTTAAAAAATGTCATTTTAAAGAACTGTCCTTGAGAAGCAAATTCAAAAAACACCACAATTCAGATAAAAAACGGTTTCAGTGGTCATACCTGTAAAACCCACCCTGCCAATGAGGGCTGGGTCCTCAATCACCTGTCCATGGTCATACACAATCACCTGAAAGTGGGCGTAGCCATTAATAAGTCGTTTCAGACTATAAAAATATGGACAGGCTTGTTGTGTTTCATTGAAGGTATTCTTTTCTGTGAGTGTGGGTTTAATGCGGATATTTGCATCAGAATCAAAGTCGCCGTTACTTTTACCAACACATGCAGTGAAGTTTAAGTCGTAGAAGTGATTTTAAAAATACATAAAAGGCAGAAAAACTTTCTCACCAAACACTCGTCATTCACACTGCAGCAGGTTCAGTTTTTCAGCTCATACACCCATGGTTGTTCTAATGAAATACCTGATATATACCTGAAATATCTGATCAATTTGGCTGCAGCTAGTTGCTGCATGAGAGAGCCTGACAGAGGTCTCTGTGTGTGTTTGTGCCGGGATTCAGACCTGTATTGGGGTTTTTGGACTGGAGAAGGGAGCCAGAGTCCAGATGACGTTGAGTCTGGAGAGGGGGCTGGAGGTGAAGAAGGAGCAGGGCAGGACCACAAAATCCCCTCGGACCACCTTGAGACTGGATTCCCTCACGGTTACCCTGAGTGCAACTGTGTCGATTAACAAGGCAGAGAGGGACAAACGAGTCACATCTGTCGCATAATACACGAGGCCTTTCAGTTAAAGAGTTATTTCTTAAGTGTCCTCATGTTTTATTGTTATGCTGCTTTTAACTTCCCTAGTTAGTGGGAATGCTGATTCAGCATTCACGCTATTGTTATCCTGTACTTTATTTTTCTTACTTCCGTAAGTTTTTCGGTCGCCTACTCCTTCAGCATACTTTCAGCTACAGAAACCATTCAACCTCAAACCTCCGTTTACATCTACCTCTGTTGGCAGGTATAGCACAGCTGTAAGACCGCCGACTTTGGTACAGGACATCAGGGGTTGGATTCCCAGTCAGGGCAAGGCTTGCTCTTGTTATGTCTTTTTTTCTCCCCCATTCTCTCTCCATATTTAGAACTTCCACTTAACTGTATCTCTGTTGGCAGGTTTAGCACAGTGATTAACACTGCTGACTTTGGTGCAGGCGATCAGGAGTTCAATTCTTGATTAGGGCTGCTATATTCTGTGTTTTTTTTTATTAATTATATTGCATATCTTTGCGTGTGAAGAATATGGTCATCTTGTATTACGTCTGTGTAGTTTAAAATATTTAGTAAAGGTGACATTGTTCATATCGGATTCTCCAATCATGGTTTCAGGGATTGAATCAGTTATTTAGTTGTGGTTCCTGAATAACAACCGGTATGGGCCATAAATCATATCTGGGAAATTTAACAAAGTGCTTACAGATCTAGTT
>LKNJ01001913.1:152291-192380 GCA_002120245.1 Maccullochella peelii
AACTAGATCTGTAAGCACTTTGTTAAATTTCCCAGATATGATTTATAGCCCATACCGATTGCTATTCTTAGATTGTTACTACTACTACTACCACCACAACTTCTACTACTACTTCTCCTTCAGCCTTTGACCTACTTTTTCACATTTCTGCATTTTCAGCAATGCTTCAAATTCTGGCATTTCTGCATTTTCAGCAGTGTTATGCAAATAAATTTCAGCTTTCAGCATTCCCACGCATTTTCTGCAGGAAATGCAATTTTTCTAGTTTCCCTGTTGATGTGCACGCTGCATCACTCCGCCCTCTCCTCCTTCATTACTTAAATAATGAACCCTCCCCCCCTCCTCTCTGTCATCCCCAGGCCTGTGTGTGTGTGTGAATTCAGCGTGCATATTAGTTGTTAATTACACTTGACAGCTTTGAGACTGAGCCAAACCGAGCACAGACTGAGTGGAACAACAGCCCACTTCACTGGGATGTGTTCATGAAAACATACTGTCAGTTCACGACATTGTCTCCATGTAGATCACCAGTTTCTAAAATGTCAGCCTTTATAGTCTTTCAAATTAAGACACTCAATATGACAAAGGCTTTATTAAAAAAAGGGCTGCTTTTTATAGGCATTTTTTGATTAAAAATTAAATCTTTAGCTCACAAGTTTGATGAAGCTCATCAATCTTATATATGATTAAAGTCATGTTTGTATACAATCTTTCATTTGTAGTTGGAAAAAAAGTATTTGACTAAGTTTTAAATTGTTAATAATGTTAAAAATTTTGTCAAAAATATCTAAAAATCCAAGCTGTGTCATGTCAGTCTACTTTCTCGGCACTGTGGGTCTACACCGTAGATTATAAGGGTCTGTCAGCTATTTAGAACATAAAAATTAACAAATATACAGTTCTTTTTTTCTCCACCAAAATCCACGTAAAGACTTATAGTAAAGAAGCAATTACTGCAGCTTGGCAGATCCCTCAAAACACTTGACGCGCTATAACAGTGTGTACAGAATGACCAATATTTCTCATGTTATCATCTTACTGAATTTGTATCAAAGCTTAGACAGGCCCACTCACCAGTCTCCAGAGCAGTGAAACACACACACAGCATGCAGAGCATCCATCTTCCAGAACAACCCATAGCTGAGAGGAAACAGAGAGGCAGCCCTCTCTTCCCCCTGTGTACAAGCTGGTGGCCAAAAAAACTAGGCATGCATAATTAATCTATTGAGCCATGCAACCAACCCCACCCACCTCCTTTATTTTCACTCTCACCTCTCATTGTCTGTTTGGAAAAAAAGAACCTGTTTGTTAAACTAAAGTGACTGCAGGAGCGTTGAAGTCCTATTAACTGTCCAAACTTACAAGCTGTAATGTTAGTTTCTTCAGTACGGAAGCTATAATGGGTCAGTTTGTAGTCTAATTAGTTAGTGTAATGTAAATAACTGCAGCTGCGGCATATGAAATATTACCTATTAAGCATAAGACAGCATTCAATGATGTTGCAGGGTAACATACAATATGTGGTGCATAACAGCCAGTTTTTGTTGCCATGGATGCAGGAATCCGTTCTGCTCTTTTTATCCAATCATTCTCTGATGTAACCATTATGTCGTTTTGTGTTAAATTAACTGGTATGACTGAGTGTTTGTACATTCTTACAACTAAACGAAAAAAAAAGTAAGCAAACATTAGCTACTGGTCTTTATTGCTTATGAATTCAACTTTTCTTTTCTGAGAGGAGGATTGTGTTATTTCCTTTTTTCAAAAGCTACATAGTCTTGCTTTAAGGATGAAAATTATTTTTCAGAATTGCTGGAATGATAAGTGGACCAACAGAAAATGTATCTGTAATATATCTATAATGTAACAATTTTCTATAACCGATTCATTTTTAAAGTTATTTATCTAGCAGAATTGCCAAACATTTTCTGATTTCAACTTCTCAAACATTAGGATTTGATGCTTTTATCTTTTATATCTCTGTAAATTTAACAAATACATATAACAACAATAAAACTTGGGCTTTGGGAAAGTGATGGGCCTTTTTCAATATTTTTAAGTATTTTATAATCAATACAAACATTTGACCATCCTGCAAGAGTCCCAAATCAGCTTTCTTTCTTGGTTTTCCACTTATCTGTGTGCAGCGATTCATGGATTCAAGGCAGTCAAGGATCTAAGGCTGATTCAAGGCTGTCACTGGTGTGAGGAAATGTTCAAAGATTAGCTTTTGACACTTGCAGCAAGTCGTCTGGTGATAAGAACATCATCCAGTTATGACCTATGGGCTAAACAAAATGGCGTCATTGCCGCTTTTTGATGGATTTACATAAAATGTGTGACTCTCATAAGTCGATCTGCCAAGTGCTCCAGTGATCATCCAAATATGTTCCAGTTTATTGCTCTTCACCAGTCAACACATTTGTCAGATTCAAAGAGTCCCACATGGTAACATGAGGGAATTGTTTTACACATCATATTTTGATGATTGTGGGAGTTTCTTGATGACTGAGCAGCCAGGGAAATAAGCATCTTTAAAAAATTTAAAAATCACAATAGCTAAAGATTTGAGTCAGACTGGACCAGAAAACCCAAAAAGTTCTTGAGGTGAGAGCAGCAAAGCAACATCCGACCTTTTCAAGTTTTCAAATTTGACCTTTTGTTTTATTACCTCAATGAGGTCAGCATCTTCCTGTTACTGATACAAGCTGGTTTGTTTCTCCACCTGCAGTTTGTTTGGACTCCTGTCATCTTTATCTTTTCCTTCTTTCATTTAAATACGTTACTATGGTGATTTCATATGTTGCTGATACGAAAGAAATGCCTAAAAAGATGAAGACGGCACTTACATATGCTAATTTGGCAGATCAGATCTGAAACAGGAAAATGTTAACGAACAAGGAGGCAGTCTGAGCCTGTTTTCAGGTGCTGTGGATTTTCTATTGTGTGTGCGCGTGTGCGTGTGTGACTGCATGAACCAGCAGTGATAGCTGACCCAGATTTATGGGAAAACATACAGACAAGGAGGTTGACTACAGGCTGAGATCTTTACTTTATCCATTTGGTATGCAGCACTAATAAAAAAGGATGAAGCAGGTCAGTAGTTTCTTGGACTCCTGGTTCCTAGTTAAATATTTTTTTACAAATTTCCAAAATGTTTGATTTTTTTGTGATCATGTTGTAAGTACCACTTATGGCACAAGGTTGACATCTCCCAATTTATTCAAACAACAAATAACATCCAGCACCAGCTTTGTGCGTTCCAGCTGTGAAATACAGAACATTTCAAAGTGTTTTATTCTGAGACTAGAAAATAAAACACTCCCACTGAAGAGAGAGAACTGGCAAAACCGTTCCGTACTTCCTTCGAGAGAGTTTATCATTCAGGACTGTACAGATATTTCATTATATGACGAGGCCTCATCAGAGCTCACCACCATATATACACAACACTGTGTGCATTCCACAGTGAAGAATATACACACTTAATATTTCAATTGTGTGTGTGTGTGTGTGTGTGTGTGTGTGTGTGGCCACTGAACAGAGACAGGTTTGTGTGTGTGTAGATCTAGACTGTGACAACCCCCTTTACTCAAAACACTGGAACCCACAGAGAGTTGCACTTCCTATTGTCCTTATCACATTCACACAAAATCACAGATGAAAGTGTGTAGAAACACACACGCAAGCACACACATAAGTTTCGGGATAAATATTCTCGCTGGTTGTAACACTTCCCTTTGTAAAACATTATCAGTGTTTTAGCGACATGTGGCCAGTAACTATTCCAGGATAAATTATACCCAATTCTGGTCTTTCATGAGATGGGGCCTCAATAAATAGAATATAAGTGAGAGAACGAGAAGAGAGAGAGATAGACAGAAGAGACAGCGAGACAGACAGGTAAGCGGAGTGAGTTCTGCCTCTTCCCCTTTGGGGTAACTGGGAGTGACCTGGTGGCAGGCCGGCCAATCACAGGAGGATCCAGACCGGTTTAAACCAATCAGATCACTTCAGTGAGAGGCCTCTGCCTGTTGCTGCAGTTTAACGGCAGTACAGTCCAATCACAACAGCATGGTAACGGGTTTCTCCAGGAACTTGCGGAACTCTGCGAGCCACTGCGCGCCGACCGCCCCGTCCACCACCCGGTGGTCGCAGCTCAGCGTCACCGACATCATGCTGGCCACGTCAAACCTGCAAAACCCCAAAAACATACAAATGTCACGAAATGTATCAATTTCCATTCTGCACCTTATACTTGTTTTTGTAGCAACCGTAGCTTTAACAATATATTATTATTATTATTATTCTTATTATCATCTACTATTACTTATTACCACTATTCTTGTGATTAGTCGTGTAATCTTTATTTTTACCCATTTTATTTATCTTCAATTAATATCACCATAATTCCTTCTATTGTTATTATCTTTATTATAACTATATTATTGTCATTATTATTTTTAATATTATTGGTCTTGTAATTTATTTATTTATTTTTCTATTCAATTAATATCATTACCATCATTAACTGTATTGTTATTTATTTTCTTTATTCCTTTGTAATTATTGTTACTATTATGATTATTTTTCTACAGTATATTTCTTCTTTATATTTTTTTCTGCAACCATTGTTTTTCCCCCATCTCTTCCGTTATTTTACTTATTTATCTTCCCTCATTTTGTCTCATCTTTAGCTCGATCTTCCTGTCGATTCGTATGTCTGACTGTTTGTCTGTCTAGTTCTCTGCTCGTCCACCTGCCTATTATCATCCCTGTCTGTCAAAATATGTGTATAAGTCACTAATGGTTTGGAGGGTGGGAAGGTCGGAGGGAGAGGGCGGTAGGGGAACAAGGGAAGGGGTAGGAGTAGCGACTTCACAAGTGTCTGTAATATGTGCAAAAACTTAAATAATATAAATAAATAAATAAATACACCCCAAAAACACACATTGCATCAGATTTGAAATCTTTTTGAAATGCAGTGTGTCCAACTTGTTATGTAGTCATGACACTGACCCTTTCTCATTATCAGCAGGCATCAGACGTTTCTCTGAGCCCCCGACGGCGAGGATACAGGACTGGGGCGGGTTGATTATCGCTGAGAAGTTCTTGACGCCAAACATCCCTAAATTAGAGATTGTGAATGTACCTCCCTGGTGGAAAAAAAAACACATTGAAGAGGACCGTTTCAATTTGCTGGTTCAGTTGACTAGATAGTTGTATGAATATTTTATCTAACTACAAGTACCAACAGAATCAGATGTGTTGTACCTGGAACTCATGCGGCTGCAGTTTGCCTTCTCTCGCTTTGGCAGCGAGAGCCGACACATCGGAGCTGATGGCAGCCAGTCCTTTGGTGTGGGCGTTAAACACTATGGGCGTGATGAGGCCGCTGGCTGTGCTCACTGCTACGCTCAGGTCCACCACATGATTCCTGGAAAAATTTTAATAAGTCAATACTGGTGACAGCACAGAGATTTGGTCAAGGTGACTTGGTTTCTAAACTGAGATAAGTAAAAAAAAAAAAATGACTGTGCTTTGAGCGCCCTCTACTGGCAGAATAATGCAGCTACACTTTCAGAGCCCAATATCTCTGAAAACGATCAAATTATTATTCTAATCTAACAATACTGCTGTTTTTATTTTGTACCTCCTCCCTTGTTGGTCTTTTACTTCTTTAAATGACGGCATGAACCAAGGAACAATTCCACCGTGCTTGTACACTAAAGTCACTTGAACTTTGATGCATCCGTTCATCTGGATGTTACCATAGATATGAGTGACAGAATTCAAACCTCGATATTAGATGCGCAGCGTTTTGATGTCAGAAAAAAAATGTAGCAGCAAGAAACCAAGTCAGGTTGTCTAGATTAGAACATTTGTGTACTATGACCAGGTTATATCTATAAGTGAAAAGATTAGAGACCTACAAACCAACAGAACACAATCCTGTTTACTGTATATTGGAACAAAACAACATTTACATGTGTGTTTACTCACTGGCGGATGACCGTGTCCATCCAGGAGGAGTTGCACTCAGGAACCTTGAGGCAGGCCAGAGCGCTGGCTTTGATGATGAAGTCATTTACACTAAGCTTGATATTCTGGGCTTTCACTTCCTGCAGAGAGGAGGCGGGGGTTTTAAAAAAGACACAGGAAATAATTATCTTAGTTCACGGGGGAAAAAAGTTTCCTGTCTTTCATCCTGTTACACGTCTATTTACAAGCAAAAACTCACAGCATTGAGTTCTTTCCGAAGCTCGAGCACTTGGTCCATGTTGACATCTACAGACAGATAATAGTGGGGGATGGTTTGCTTGGACTGCATCAACCTCTGAGCGATCACCTGCGGGAGAGACGCATATATTCACTTCAGCTTTGATCTATAATTCATACAGACAGGAATGAGGTGTGTTAGTCAAGTCTGTGTTGATAAATGTGAGTGCCTGTCTTCAGGGCAAAATGTGGAAGCACAGGTTAGAGATAACAGAGCTATGCTGTGAAAACCCCTCAGGACGTTTGCCTCACAGCATTCAACATACCAGCACCCAATCTTGCATAGAGGGAGCGTGTCATGAATTACACCTGGACTGCTGTCAGAGGAGTTTGAGCAGGAGAGGAAGTCGTCATTGGACACAATGGACCACCAAAAGACGTGTGTTTGCTCTCACCTTGCGGATGTTGCTGATAGGGATGTCTGTGAAGGTCCCAGCTGGTGCAGCAGGAGCTATGGCAGGTGCAGGAGCAGCTGGAGCAGGAGCAACAGCTACGGCCTGGCAATGGAAATGATTTCATTTGCATTTAAAACAAATTACTACAAAACCTTGAGGAACATAAAGTATGACACCAGAATTTGAGTGTTCAAAACTACGGTAAAAATTACATTCGTTATTATCTTGCTAGTGTGGATGAATTGAAGACCAAAGCCTTTTAGCTTATTGCAACATATTAACAACATCTGGACGCACAAAAATCTAACTACCAAATTAAATGAAGCCTTTCAATATGTCAGAAAAAAGTGAAAAATGTCTTCAAATCGCTAATTTTCAGTTCAAATTCCAAGAAAATTCAATAATATGAAACGGAAGAAAACAGCAAATCCTTGGATTTTTGAAGCTTTAAACAGAGAATGTTTTGAAGCAATTTTGCTTCATGAATGACAATGATTAATCAATTAAACAACAAATACTTTCAGAACTACATTCTTATATTCAATATTCATATAAAAAATCAATTATGGGTAATTTGAGTTGTTACATATGATTACACAGGATTAAAACAAGAAAGTGTAAGATTCACTTACAGGTGTAGCCTTTGGTGGAACAAAGCTGTCAATATCTTTCCTGGTGATGCGTCCATCCGGACCAGAGCCTGAACAGAAAACAGCTCAATGTACACAATGTAAAGTATTATATAAATTCTAGAAATAAAAAATAAAAACTAGAAATACTTAATGTTCTACCAATATAGATCTTAGTGACTACCTGTGACTTGGTTACTTACCACTGACCTGTGCCAGGTCAATTCCTTTCTCAGCAGCAAGTTTCTTGGCAAGCGGGCTGGCAAACACACGACCCTTCCTGGGTGCTGCCAGGGCAGGGGCAGGGGCAGCGGGAGCGGGAGCAGGACTGGGTGCTGCAGTAGCCTGGACCATAAACACAAATGCTCACAAATCACGTCATACCTGTACAAGCTATCTTAAAAGTGAATAGAGGCCAAATTCTGTATGTTTTTGTGTGTATTTGGCTACATTGTTAACTTAAATTTGAAAGTCAAAGCTTTACGTGTGCCTCACCGGTGCTGGAGCTGGAGGTGGTGTGGAAACCTCTGCCACTCCAGTTTCTACATAATCCTTGAAGGCAGCAATGTCACTTTCTTTCTCTACAATGATGCAGAGTGGCATTCCAAGGGGAACATCCCGAGTTCCCTCTGCCACCAAGATTTTGGCCAAATATCCCTCCTCCTGCACCTCAAAGCCTACACACAAACACATGAAGGGACATGTCGAGCATTTCCTGTCATGCTGTGATTCAGGATACAAAACCAGATGTTACATAAAACTGTTATACTCTGTAGTTTACAGAGAAAATGTGTCAGGACTGAGGTGTCAGTTTGGGTTTACCGATGGTCGCCTTGTCAGTCTCGATCTCAGCCAGCAGATCTCCTTCACTCAGCTTCTCTCCCACCTTCTTCTCCCAGCGCTGCACTGTTCCCATCGTCATGGTGGGAGAGAGGGCAGGAAGTGCGATCTGTAACACACAAAACGTGAGCAACAGAAGTCAAGGCAGGGGGATGTAATCTCTATAGCTTACGGTCTGACAACTTGGTAGAGGAAACTGGTGGCAAACACTGTTAAGGCTGCAGGATAATTGACATCTTCAGAGCAACCCTAAAGGGCCTAAATGTTGGTTCAAGTCTGGCCGGGGACATTCGACAGAGCAGCCTCTAACAAATTAAAGCTTCTGGCTAGCCTCTGACGATGGTCTCTCTGATTGAGAGAGAATGCGAATGAGAAAATCACCTTTCTTACCCAAATATAATAATGACTTCAACTGATGTAACGTTTTATTTTTATTCTCGGCAACAATCGCAACCTGGACAGCCGGATGTGAGATGACGTGGGAGCGAGAAAAAAAGGTCTTCCAAACAGAAACAATCACAAAAAATGTGATGTTGTCACCAACTTGAGAACTACTGCTGTTCACATTACCCAGGAAGTACAACTTAATACAATGCTGTTTTAGCATGACAGCTTTATAAATTATGGGAATCTCTGCTTGAAGCTCATATTTTGCGTTAATATGAAAAAACCATGACAACATAACTTCAGTGAGAAAAAATATGGAGTTGCTTTTAGAGAGCAGAGGTTTTATTTGATTTGCTTACTTAAAACTGACAAAAGCTATAGGCATAAATGTCCAACCTATTCTCTGAATTACAACACAGAGCTAATAGCTTAACACCAACATTTAATTCAGTTTTATTTATATACCATCAAATCATAACAACATTATCTCAGGACACTTTTCATATAGAGCTGGTCTAGACCGTACTCTTTATATTTTAAAAGAAAGAAAAATAATTTTCAACATCCTCTTGTAATTCAATATAGAACCTCAGTGGACACACTAATAAATGCATAAACCACAAAACATGTTTTTAGTTTCATGCATCAAATTTAAAGGCACTATGTGTAGGATTTTTATGTGAATGTAACGTGTTGCTTTCAGCCTGGTCACCTCAGTGTTCTACACATAGTGGTTTTAAAATTTAGGAATAAATTTTAGGCACCATCAGAGAGAAAACAGCAAATGTCACTAAATAACTCCTTTCTGCTCTGTCTGCTCGGATATGAAGTAGACACACAATGATACCGTCACATAGAGATCATCAGACTGACCATCATTAAGAAAAGAACATACAGCCGTGGCTACAGGACAATGTGACTGTAAACATCCTCTACACTATTCGGGGCTCAGCTACGACACCTGACTGTACTTAAGAACGCCCTTACCTTCATGTGTGTGGGGTAAGAGCTTCCCGGGGCTGCAGGAGGCGCAGCAGCAGCAGCAGGAGGAGCGGAGGCAACTGGTGAAGGACCGGCACTGGCTGCTTTAAGTGAGTCCAACGTTACATCCTTAAAGGCTGGGATGAGGTCAGGGCTGCAGGGTGACATAAACACACAGATATTAGACATATATTCATGTGTATTGAAGTGCCAGCCAGCCGCCAATTCTCCAAACTATAGGGCTCTTAATTTGACACCAAGACATGTGGAAATTACAGATAGTGCAGAAATACCAGCTGTTATGTTAAAGCTAAATTAATGAAAATATTATGAGTGTGTGATCTACTATCTAGCTCATATTCATCACTGCAATAGCAACAAAGTGTAAACAGATTTCCAGCATCTGAGGAATAAGGAAGTGACAGGTGAGTTGTGATCCAGTGGCTTCATCACCTTGGTTTTCAGTATGTATTTCATATTGTCAAATGACAGACACTTACCTGTCCACCGTGATGCAGATTACTGCTCCGATGCTGACATCTCTGGTCCCTTCGGGAACCAGGATCTTTGCAAGATAGCACTCCTCCAGCATCTCAAACCCCACAGTGGCCTTGTCTGTCTCCACCTGCAAAGACAGACACATTTTTCTAAAAGTGTATAGTGATGATTTCCTCCAATAATATGGGAACACACACACACACACACACAACTCCTGACCTCAGCTATAAGTTCACCCTCGCAGATTTTTTCTCCCTCCTTCTTCTCCCAGCGAGCGATCGTCCCTGTCTGCATGGTGGGTGACAGTGCGGGAAGCTCCACCTGATGAACACAAAACAAATTCCAGGAGTTCAAGAATTAAAGAGTCATGAGAAAGTCCAATATGGGGGCTAACCAAATACCAAAGATCACCACTGTCACTTTACAGTATCCTCACTGGGGCTTCATGACAGGGCATTGCAAATACTGGAAACTGACTGTAAGGTGTTGCAACCACAGTTGCTATGTCATCATCACCTCATTCCCTTAATCAATAAATGACCCATATACAGCTGTATTTCACCACATCTGTAATGTTTTGCGGTTGCATTCAAGGTCATGCAACATCTGATAACAGATATACACAAGTGCTGCCAGACAACGCTGAACTTGGCTTCCGATTCGGCAGTTAAGGGAAACTTAATTTGCAGTGCTGAGTGTCCGATCCTCCATTTTTTGCACCTCTTACTGAAAGCGTGTTAGAAATTTTAGGTAAAGCCTTAACACTGTCTGAAACCCACTTTCAAATTTGTGAAAACTTTATTGCATTTGTGAAAATACAAAACAGGGAGATTTCACTGCTTTTTTGACATCTAGACCACATTGGACCAGGTCTAGATTGAAAACCACTATACATAGACTTGTCAAATCTGGACCAGATTATCCTAGATAGGCTAAAGATTCTTTAAAACACAGTTTCAGATTTGTGAAACCTGTATTGGATTTGTGAAAAATGCAAAACAGGGACATTTCACTACTTTTGTTTCCACATATGGCCCACATGCAATACCACTAAGGGTTTCCCTTAACTGCCAAATCGGAAGCCAACTTCAGCATCATTGCTACCAGTGGAGAGACAGAAAAAACAGGCTAGTAGAGGGGTTCCCAAACCCAAAATCATCTACATTCATTACAATGTGTTTGAATTTTTTTCAGCTGTAAGCAGCTCGTCCAATTCATTTGTGCATTGCATTGTGGGGCAATAGCGCACATCAACAGCAAACTCAAAAATTAAGAGTTTTTCTAATACGTATACATACTTTAATAGAATACTTACTTAACTATGTCACTTTCCCAAAGTGACCACACTACATACTCAAAACCAGCCTAAACTTAGCATGTGGTATGGAAATGACCCACAGCACTAGTCACTCCTGGGAGTAACATCTGAGGCATGACATACATATGAAATATGAAAAAAGAAAAGTCTAATTTTTCCAGATGCAGAGATTTCTGCATTAACATCAAAGTGTCAGCAGCATTTCAGTTTGAGCCTGTTCTGTACACATGCCCACATCTGGATTTGGTTCCAGGGTGTTTTTTTTTGTTTTGCAATAGACTTCTCTGTTTGGACTGGGACCCCAGTGGTGCCCATCTTTTGGGTACAACACACCTCTGCTGCTCCAAAGACATTGAATAATGTAAAAGACTTATATGACAACACCCATAGCGCTTTTACTGGGATATGGGGACACTTAAACGCATAACTTACAAAACTGATTTAACGCTAGATTAATAACTCAAATGCCAATGCAGCAACTTCCAATGGTTTCACCTAACTGTCATATTAATATCACCACAAAATTAATCTTTTCATGCTCTAATTTATAGTTAAGAAACAGTGTTTGCAGAATTTACTTTACAGTTTAAACTCATGCAACAGCTAGATTTAACCATTAAAGGAGTGGCAAAAACTGCTTGGTACATCACAGCGCTGTCTAATGCTAGCTAGGGAGGTCATGCTAGCTGTAACTTCGTGCTATAGCAACCTGAAGCCCGGTAAGGTAACGTTACCTTATTGTGCGGCGGCAGGCTGTAGAAACGCTTGCTCTGATAGCTGCCTGTCAGCTGGGGACACCGCAGCAGAGTCCCTCTGTGGCTGAAGCCGGAGCCCAAACAAACGGTCCGGGACCCCACCGTGTGAAGTCGCCTCAGACAGCCGGTTCCGGGCACTGAGCGGGAGCCTAGCACAGCAGGCCCGGCCGGGAGGGCACGGGGACACCGGAGCCCTGCGGACGGCCTGAGCCGCAAGATTAAACGAAGCATTTCGCAGCGGTTGAAACACTACACAGAGCTATTGAATAATGTATTTGTCTTACACCGGCATCAGAGATACGCTGATACCGAATGTCTCTGTGCCTCCAGAACCGGCCCTTAATACTCTTCACTTTCTAATGACCTCCTCCAGTCCAAAACACAACGCTTTACGGCTCTCCTCCTTGTCCTGCCGTCGCTTCGAAAGAGGTGTCGTAAACGGTGGACGTTAAAATTTCAATCACCGAATACCATATAAACACCGCCACTCTGAATAAAACTAAAAACCAAATCAAATTTATAAATAACAAAAGAATAAAACATTTATCTAAATCCCGATGGTTCAAACTATAAAGTCTATTCAAGAGCTGCAGGTTATATCATCGACCACACGGTGGCAGTAAAGTATTTGACTTGGCTGCCTATCATTAACTACAGTTTGTGCTGCCTTTTCATCAAACCCTGAACACTCAGTTTTACCCTTTTATTTTACCTCAGGAAACTTTAAGGTTATACAAAATCATCTAATTCCACTCGGTAATAGTTACATAGAGTATAATTTAAATCTGCAATGATTAGCCTATTAATCAATTAGTAAATTAACAGAAAATTAATCTAATAGTTTTTAGTTATTTTTGAAGAATTACATGTCAAAATTCTCTGGTTCGTCTTCTACAATTAGTAACTGAGTATTTAGGGGGTTTTGGACTGCTGGTCGGAAGAAACTTTACATCTGAGAACAGCATCTTGTCAGTATGACATATCTGGTATATTTGGAAACTTTGGGAACTAAGATGAATTTCAGACAACGTTCTGTGGGTTTAAGCTGAGTTTGTGTGGCTGCACAGCATGAGTTTGTAACGGCTGAGCCCCTGGCAGGTCAGTGAGGTTTAAAAGGCCAACACCCCATCCCAAGTGATATGAAATAAAGAAATACACTCTTAAAAGGCAGCAGAGGGTTGGGAGTTTTTCATCTACACTGAAATATTCCAAAGTGTAGATGAAAATGTAGATGTATGTGATTTTTTACAGATATGAATACCATAAATCAGTAAAGGGTAGTCCCCCTACCAAACGTGATTTACCCCACTCCAAACCACAATAAAAACTGGAACAATGATGTCTTTTTAAAACAAAACTCAGGTTTTATTTCAAAATATCTGTCTTTCTAACATTCAACAAAGGCCTTTTTTTTTTTTTAAACAGAGAGTATCCATATTTTGTAAAAATTCATATTTTGTAAAAAAACAAAACAAATGCTAAATAACCATCTCACCAACAAATTGTACATTTTACAGTACAGGCAGTCATGGCATTCAAATGGGTCTTAGTTAAAAAGTAGACTGATGCATATTTCTGTTGGCTTGTTAGTGAAGGCAAACACATTGATCCCAAATGGCAAGATCGAAGCAGAGTGAAGGAAAACATGTGTGCGTGATAGCCAGTTTCAGTCTGTGTTTTTTTGTACAAACCTCAGGGGTCCGAAGACGTCCTGACACTGAGAGCTGAGCATTTTACTGCATCAAGCAGAACAGCTCTAACCACTGTTCTTCTGGCATTTACGTGTCAAAAGGTCCATCTTGATCTCACACACACGCACATACGCACACGCACACACACACACAAACCATAAATAGTGGGATGGTCCATTGTTCCAGGACTAAAGTCTCCTTTAAATCTCAGATGTCAAATTCACACAGCATCTTTTTTATCAGGAGCAGAGGCATTCTCACCTCACAAGAATCTCTCTTTAAACAAATAAGAGACATAGACTTAAAATATTTAAAGGTACAGTGAAACTATTTTACACAAATGTACAAAACAATTTCATAAAGTAAGCAAAATAACAGTGCTGTTCATCTGCATTTCAACATCCAAGTGTCAGCGTCATTTCTATTCACTGGCAGCAGTTCAGTTTGAGCATGTTCTGGTTACATGCTGGTGGGCTAAAGACTGACATTTAAACCCACATCTGAATTTGGGTCCAATTTTGTGAAATTGATCAATCTGAAATACATTCAGGTGTTTTTTTTTCTCCACATGACCATCACCCTCCTTCTTTTACTGTTTTCTGTTATATGTAAATAATACAAAACATAGTAGTAACAATAGAAGCTGGATATCTGCTCAGTGTATATGTCAGCAGTAGGTCAGAATGTAGACAAACTTTGTGGAGCAATAAAACAAAATGAATCCTGTACAAAGTTTGTCTGACTTTTTCTGTCCTTGTAGCATTTGTATTATAAAAGTGGTATTTTTGTTATGTTTTTCCTAATTCTTGCAATGGTAGATAACACTGTATATTCACTTTACATTCACAATTAAGACTGAAATTTACCTGGGCTAAAGAACAATGGACAATACACATTTCTATCAAAGACTACATTGCTGCACAAGTAATGAACACTTAAAAAAAATAAAATTATGTTTATGTCTACTTTTGAGTCCAGTTTTGATACTACAGTTGCAGCCTGGCAATAACAACCACATGATGGAAACAGCTTTCCTTTGTAAGGCACTGAGCTTTACGATATTCTAGACATCAGGTACAGATTTACACTGTTTCCAGAGTGAGTAGGGCTATCAGTATGGTTTAGAACCAGCTGATCAACCCAAATCTCCTGCTGACAAGTCTTACAGTATTTCGCTAATAGTTCAAATCTCAAAAAGTGTCCACGTCTGCCTCTGTTCTGAACAGTTGTCTTGATGTTCCTCGGGGATCAGAGTGACCAGGAGCAAAAAAAACAAACCTCAGCTTGAACCTACAATGGCCTAAGACAGAAAAGATAATGCGCTGCTTACCACTGAGGGTCAGGAAAATAAAGAGAGAGATATAGATTGAACATGTTGTTACCTTTCCTCACCACGGTCCTCTTCTACCCATGCTACAATTTTTCCTTCCCAGCCTGGAATGATTGCTTCATCCAGGAATACCTGCACAAAAACATTAAGGACATATTGTCTTCATGTACTCTGCTCTTATCTTATAACTATACACACATGCCATATGTCTGTTTGAATGTATTTTTGCACAGAACAAGTACTAGGGATTTCATCCCCCATCTTTCATCTTGAGTGTAACACAAAACAGTTTAGTGCATGAAGTTGGGAGTGCTTTAAGTACAGTAACTACCGTATTTTCCCAAAACACCACAGATTGTGTACCAAGTTTACTATTAGTCTCTTATTATCTATTTATTGCCGTTTTCCCAGCCTTCTCTTACCTCTTCTTTCACAGTGCCAAACTCAGGGTCCAGGGCCTTGAAGTGGTACCTGTAGTTTCCCTCTCGATCCACAGCTGCCTTAACATCCTTGAGAGTCACCTCACCCAGCCTGTACAACATGTACAAAGAGACTCACTCATCTTGACGTCTTGTGACATTTTATATATTTAGATTTTTTTCTACCGTTGGCCTACTAGCCTAAATTTATGTGTTAGGATTATCAGCATCACTGCTGGCTGGCAATGGACCCTGTGGCCAAATTGACTTTTTTAGGTGAATTCAGCAAAAAACTGCCACATATTTAAATGTCTCAGAAAGAAAACACCTCAATACACACACACAAACACACACACACTAACCTCTTCGGTATATTGATCATGGAAGGTGTTGGGGATTTTCCAGTAAAATAAAGGATTTTAGTGGAGGCAGATGAACCACTGTGGGATTGAGAAACCTCTGTAATGAACAACAGAAACATAGTCAGTAAAAGCATAAATATTTTGTGTATGCGTGCACAGGTATTTGGGAGGGTTGCATGTTGGAACAGCTTACTTGTGCAAGGCCAGGTGTCAGAGTCTGTGTGTTGACCTTTGCGTCTTGGAGATTTCCCCCTTCCCTGCAGTATTTGGATAAATGTTGACAGCACCTCGTGATTTGAAATCTCTACATTTTGTCAAGAGTAACCCTATCTAATAAGATTTTATAGTATAAATAAATTTTACAGTATACTCTTTCATTGGTGCTCACTCATCAATCAATTACACGGCCAAATCTGATTTTAAAGTGGCCAGTCAGTAGTTTACAAATCTGTCATAGCCTTAAGAATGATTTCAGTTACACAGCAGCCTCAATCATCAGTTCACGCGAACCACACGGCTTTAGCTGCTAATCCATAAAAGGGCCAAAAAAAAAACAAAGAACCAAAAACAAAACGACTTCTAAGACAAAGGTGGGTTTATGCTTGTATTTGTACCTTGTGTGTATGCTGAACATGCAGTCTGTCGATGAGCGATACTATGCCCTGCTCCAGGGTGTCCAGCGTATGGTGCTGCGGGTCGTGGTCTCTGAAGTTGTTCCTCAAACTACTAAGTGCATCTCTGAGCAGCTGAACCTCCTCTGCCTGCTAACAGAGCACAAACACAAAAAGCATTTTCTGTCCCATGTTATTTCTTTAACTTAATCTTCTTGAAAGTTAGAACGGGGGTTCTAGTGTTTCATGAAGTCCAATTATAGTATGTGGCCTAAATACTGCAGAGAGTGCGAGATTATAGCTGTGTGATGCTTTCTTAGAACCTTCACATGTAGAACAAAATAAATAGGCTGACTGACTGAAGAGCCTTATCAATAGAAACAATACTTACGCCTGACATAGAGGGAGCTGGGTTTCCAGAGTAAGAATATCCATTGTTTTCTGTGTCAGTGGAGATCTGAAAAAAATAGCAACAATAAAAAAAAGTGTCAGCTGTGTAATGTAAATCTGAATTCTGGTACAGACTGAATATGAAACCTAAGACTCAACTGTTTTTAGTGCAGTAAAGAGACAGTACTACCTGCATGCTGTTTTTAAGCTCCAACTCTCTTTGCAATTCACTCTGTCAAACAGACACACAATCAGACATAATACACACAATTATAAACCTGCTAGATCCTAAAACTTAAAATATATCCAGCCCATGCTTCAGATTATTAAAGTGATTAGTTTATTGAATAGGTGAAGGAGGAAATAAGTAAATTTACACTTACTGCTTTAAGCATATTCTCCTGAATCAAAGTAAGTTTTAGTATTAATTAAGTAAAAAAACTGCAAAGCAAGACTGTGAAGGTCATTTAAAAAGTGAGTTAATGATTCACTTTTGGTCTGAGATTTTCACTCACTGCATTGAGCTGGACAGAACTTGTTTAACTTCCCTTTGAAATCTAAAAACTGGCTAACATACCTGCTTTTTTTGGCTTTCTTCAAGCTTGTGTTTGAGTTGCTGCAGTAGTCTGTCCTTCTGTCCAATCTCCTTCTGCACCCAACCAACCACAGAGAAAAGGTGGGGTTCGTTATTTGGTGGGGTTCGTTGTTTAGTACAAACTCAACAAGCAGATGCTGTGTAACATAAAGGAGGGACGATTAAACTGAGTTACAGCAGAGAGGGATTGTTGTGCCTCACCTTGCATTCACCCCACAGCCTGTTACATTCCTCCAGCTTCCACTGTAGCTCTGCCTATAACACATTTTCATAGAGGAGGGGAATTTGCAATACACACTTGAAAAATGTTTTATAAACAGTTTTTAAAGCAGTGTTTTCAAGATTTTACATTCACTAATAAAAACAGACTTGTATATGAGACTATTTCGTACATTCTGGTTGTTGACTTCGTCCTTCATCATGCTGGCTCTGAGAAGCTCTTGCTTCATCTGCAGTATTGATGCCTCCTGAGTGCACAGCCTCTGCTGCTGCGCGTCCTGCACATTTACAAACCAACAGAAAGTCAATACCAACAACTTTTCCACTATAGTATAGTATAGTATATAGTAATATATAATTAACTGCAGATCTGGCTTTGTCTTACCTTGACTCCCTGCAGGTTTCTCATCTCCTGTTTACAGCGCAATAGTTCCCTCTAAAGCAAACCGTAAACAACACACTCTGAATTCAATATTAATCACAGTGTGCATTCCACAAGTGTGTTCTCTAAGTAATAAGACGTGTGTCTTTTGTCCTAAGAAAAGAAAACTAATTATTTACCTTCAGCTCCTGAGCCTCTTCCATACTCTGATCCAAACGACTGTGAATGACTACCTGGAAAGAGAAAGAAAAAAGGGATGTGTGTGAGAACCACAGTGGACTGAGTAAGAAGGGAAACTGATACCCGTGTCACCCTCTGACACACACATAAGCATGCCCACACACATATACACAAACCCACAGTTAAGAAAAAGAAATGTGATCTGCACTGAACACAAAGAGCCGGTGCAACACAGCAAAGAGGAGTGTGACACAGAAAAGAGAGAGAGAGCAGACAGAAAAAAGGGATGAAAAAATAAAAAATAAAAGGAGAGACTATCACTACCAGTTGCTGTTCAGCGTTGCCTTGGTCCAAACTCAAAGACACATCCTGCTCATCCTCAGGCAGCGACCCATGTAGTAGCAGGGCCTCAAAAACACAAAGGGGATAACATGTGACACCAGTTTGTACTTTGGAAAGAAGTTGCTGCGTTCAGAAAGCTCTGAGCGCACATGGGAGAAGTTTGCCTTTAGGAAGTCAGGTGACGTAGTATAAAGAGCGACAAAGACCACGTAGCGAGGAGGTCGGGGTGAATGAATGGGTAAAACACTGGACTTTCACCTGGGAGACCGCTCTTCGTGTCCTGTGTCAAACTTCACTTATTATTTTAACCCAAACCATGATCTTTTCCTAAACCTAACCAAGTAGTTTTGGTGCCCAAACCTAACCAAACTGCGGCCGTTACACAACGTTAACCACATGTTAGAAAGGCTTTCTGGAAGGCAAACTTCTCCCATGTGCAGTTAAAGCCGGTAGGTTGTCTGATGCATGTAGTGTGAGTGTGTGCCCAGTTAAGCCAGTTAAGAATTGAACCTTGGTCTGTACTGTGCTTTTTCCCATGTACTTCTTTTAAAGACATATCTCAAAAGCACCTGAGGGATGCTTTTACTAAACATACATGAGCAAAATTTGGTCAGTCAATGACTCCTAATATCATTATCGGTATTTTTCTACATCCAATATCTTCAAAGATTTTTTGTTTTACCTATGTCACGATATGAGAAAATGCAGAATATACACTCAGCACTTAAATTTCAATATGGAAGTCAACAAAAAAAAGGACAACACCCTGTAGCATGCATGTACCTGTAAAGCAAACACCATTTTACGTGTCTCCTGCACCTCCATCTCCAAAGTTTCACTGAGAGAATCCTCCCAAGCCATCTCCCCTACAACATGAAATGACTCAGCTACATGCACACACACATAACACAGTGTTACACATGTCCAATGATAAATCATGAGGTTTACTAATCAAATGACATGCCGGGTTTGTGAGCGGGACAGAACTCACCACTGATCTCCTGCTGTTGGCGGTCATCCTGCTGCCTGTCTGAGTGGATGCTGGGTGGAGCTCTTGGAGATGACAGTGGACTGACGGAGCTGAGGCTCGAGGAGGACAAAACACTGATTAATCAATTTATCCCGAAGAAGCATGGGGTTGTGTGCATGCAAACACTTGTCAGCAAAAACACATACAAACACGCAGTGTAAATATAGTATTCTATGTGCTACTACATACTACATTGACCTGCCTGGGTGACATCTCAATTTGCTGCAATATATTTATAGTAATACAGTACACTTATATAAATGTGTAAGTAATAAACAAAGTAAAACTGTAACACTGAATACATGTCCAACTGAAGCCCTGTCTGCGGTCTCAGTGATAGGAAACAAAGACATTCATCAAAATCAAAGTGTTGACAACATATTAATGAAAGCTGTTAAACATACAGTGTCTCTTGTAACTAATGCTCCTTTTTGTTAAAATTCGAACTCATATTTGTACTGAGGGCTTGTGAGAGAGGAAAGGAAAGGGGACAGACAGAAAAAAGCAACACATGACAATGACACACATTTTCTCAAATCCTAATTTGCCAAAAGAAACCCATAATCTTCCCATGCCTTTGCAAATCAAAGCACAGTGCATACAGGTGCTACACGTATTTTACAGTCTCTTTTCACATTGCATCGTAGCACTGTAATAATTGTTATGGTTATGATAAAAGAAGCATAAACTCACACACACTTGCACAGGAATCCACATATACACAGACACACGCCTCTCAGTGTTTGGTCTTACCATTTAATCTGCGTCCCCCCCATAGTGGGCTACAGATGGTTTAAACTGTGCATAATACTTCCAAGAAGCCTAAGTTCCACCCTGCATGTGGGTCTCTGGCTTCAGCATCTCGACAAACTCATGACAGTGTGTGATTCTCCCCACTCTGACACACCCCACCCCTCGCCCTCCAGCTAGCCAGCATGGCAACCAATGCAGCAGATACTGTTTAGCATCTCTCACCTAGCCTAATTAAGCTACATAGGTGATGGCAGCATCAGGTCGTTATAGCACTGTTGAATCTCCGTCTCTCCAAACAAAAACCACATCATTATTCTACAAATAATCAATGCATGCACTTCTCTCTTTATCATTATAAACACACACACGTCTGCACTCACATTAGAACACCACAGAGCACAACTTCAAAACGGACATGTGATTGGAGAGGATAAAGACTTTCTTTTTTCTATCATCTGCCTGTGTCTTACCCAGATGTCTATGTACTGCCACACACACATAATACACGACAGGGTGAAGTTTGGAGTACTGAAACCAAAGTCATATGCTCTGTGAGGCAGTGAGACACACACACATACAAATAAACCAAAGAATGTTTGTTTTCTCTAAAACACTGAGTTGCACAGTCTGGTGTCAAAATACATTGAGCAAAAATAAATTTTTAGCAACAAGATGTACAAATAGCAAGTTTAATTACATAATTATACCGCTTGTCTTTAGGCTAATGAATTGCAGCAACCTCCTTCATGAATTTAGGCCAGCAATGCCAACATGCTTTTAAGCAAGGTTTTAGTTTTATCACGTCTTTAGCCTATTATCACAGCCCTGTGTTATTTAAAATGACACAAGATCCAGCCCATACTGAATGTATGAAGTATAACAATGGCCTGTGAGTGCTACAGGAGATTTTACAAAGGCTTTTTTGACATTATACACGTGAATCAGAAAACTAACACTATCCTTGTCCTTCAGCAAACAGGTTTCTAATTTTACATGTTGCATTTGAGAGCACTAAGAGGTTAGTTATCTACTTTTCATCAGGTTGACCTTTACCAAAACTGTCTATTACATTACATTTAGACAGCACAGAGCGGGACTAACAGAAAAACAAATCCCAACAGATTATGTATGTATGTATGCTGTTTTATCTCACGGTTAAGGCAATGTACAGTACAGTAAGTGCATTTGTTATACACCATTTTATTCCAACTTCTAAATTCAATGATTCACTGCATGACTATTTAATTATTATGAGAAACTTGAGTTTATGTAAAAGCAGATTACCTGCTAGGCTGAGGATTGTCCTGCTCATCCGGAGATCCTCTTTCATACTGCTCAACCAGCGCACGAACACACACACTCTTTTCCACATCCAATCCCCAGCCACTGAAAGCAGAGGATATTTATTCATAAATAAGAACTGGCATACAGTTTTAACAACAAATATACAGTATAGTGATGAGTCTTATTTCAGCAGTTGTGAGGATGGTGATTTGGTGATCTGTGTTTGTCCACCAGAGGACAGCATGTATCTAACAACACATATATCTAACAAATGATTGCTGAGGCAGAGAACATTTGGATATCACAGAAAGATGTTGACAGGGGTTTGTGGGGGACAAGGGGTTGAGTCTATGTTTATGATTATTGCAGCTAGCATACCTGTGGATACGTGTGGCACGTGCAGGCTGTGAGGCATCAAGTCGTGCTGATGCCAGTGCGGCAGCGGCACCTTGCGCTAGTGCAACAGTGGAGAGAGGGTTGTGGCTGGCAGAGCCTCTTGTCAAACCCCTTCCACTTCCAGAGGCAGCCCTGTTATTGGCTGAGGGTTTGAAGTGGGCAGCCAGCGCCAGAATTATCCTCATTACAGATTTCAGATTACCTTCGATAATGTCTGCAGATAGAAAGGGAACATATGTCCCTCAATAATGAACTAAACAGTATTTGCAACATACGGTTATAGCATGGGCATAGCAGCTTTATAACAGAATCCAGGACATTAGGATTTTTTTTTTTTAGATTGCACAGAATCTGGTGTGAAACAAAGTTGTCATGCACATTATCGCTGTTTCCCTCATAAGTGCACATGCACATGGAGAAATATGTATTTGTTACAATGTAAACACGGAATTTTTATCTGCTTAAAGCTTTGGGGTCAATTAAACACTACACTAGACTACACTATAGGGTCAGCAACCAGAAAAGGTCAGGAACACCTGCTCTCGAAATGAGGAGAAAGAGAGTGAGAGAAAACACAGGATTTTCTGTGATTTACCTCTTGCAGATATATGTGTCATGCGTATGTGTCTGGAGGAAATGAACTGCAAGACTTGCTCCACATTCTTCCGGCTTTCTTCTTGGTTTTGTGGAGCAACATACACTCCCTCCAGGACTTCCCCGGCTGCCAATTTGAATGAGATTTGAGAGAGCGAAAGAAAAAATTGAAACCATATTAAACTTAAACATTTTATGTACTGTGTTATTTCCCGTCAGTCAGTCAGTTAGTCAGTCTGCATACAGGCATGTGTGAGAGTGTTACAGACATCATTTCATAGTTGCTACCACTGCTTGTCTTAAACCTAACAAATAATATTTTGAAGTTCAATGATTTTCTACCAAGAATGGTGGAACAATATTATCTGCTCCAAAAACACAAATTCCCTGTATTCCCTGTTCCCTAATACTGCAGCATTGCACATAATGGTATAGCATCAAAAGCTGAGGAGTTCGAATAACAACCACAACAAGCTTATGGTTCTCTTTAAAATGTGTGCTTAGTACTGACTATGGTGGATAATTGGTAAATTAATTTAAAATCTTTGCTTACTGCAGGAACGAGAAGGTTTAGGCCTCACTAAAAAGGTAACCTGGGTAAAATTGCAGAGCCCAAAAATATTTCTCCTATCTATAAACTGTTGTTGCACTTCATGCTAATGTTTATAATATTTCAATATAAATGATTGCATTCAAAAAGAAGATAGGGGATATTATTTATGTTAAGTGTCTCTATTGTTGACACTTTTATTTTCAGTTCATTCTTACAATGAATTATTACAGCATATTACCACAGCCTGTCAACTTAAGAAAAGTATCTCAGGTAGTCCTCACTGAAAGGTGAAACATTATAAAAAAAGCATGTAAGTAAGTAAGGGTTTATTGGACAGCCAGACAAATACAAAATTGTTTCATCATGCATGCACCCCTAAATAGACTAATTCATTTATTTAGAAAAAGATTGATCACCTGACACCATTTGTGTGTAAATGTGAATGTGTGTATTTACCAACTATCTCTATTAGTTGTGTGAGCACCACCCCATCCTGCAGATCATGCCTGAGGTCTGTGATCGGCTTCAGGCCTGGTTTCCTCTTCAGCTGAGAGTTCACCCAGGAAACATAAGCTGCCAGCTGCTGCTGCAATCCATCAATCAGATACACACAAATCCAATAAACCACAGATGAACACATGCACGAACACACAGCTTAGAGTGGGGACCAAATAAGGCTGAGACCATGGCATAACAAATGAGTTCCTTTGTTTATTATGTTGGGACAGGAGAGAGGGGGGCAGGGTCAGTCCATTGTCCCACTGCCTATTTAATTTTACTTTTGTTGTGAAGGTCAATTATATAATTTCGTGTTCATGGTTTAGCATTCTTCCCCAGTGTGTCACATGATTATCCACCTTTACCGGTCGCGTTCAGTCACGTGACAGCCAGTAGTCCGGGATACATTACAAAGAACGCACCCCGTTTTGAACACAACAGAGAAAACGGTTACACAATTATGTTTGGTTAGTTTTTAGGGCATTTTAAAAGTCATACTAGAGCTACTAATCTTATTTCCTGACAACCAGTACACTTAACGTTATTGCTAGCATTAACGCCAGCTACCCAACTATAGATTATTATATTTTTTGGTCGTAATTAACGTTACATATTAACGTCAATATTAACTTAGTTGGACAAACTGCAGAAATTCGTTATTTCTACCTAAAGTTATGGCACTTTATTGTTTGCTAGTCTATTATATGGTTAGCAAATGTAACTGGCTTCCGCTTGCTGAATTATAGCTAACCTAACTTAACAAACATTAACATTAGTAACGCAAGGTAAACGTTACCTCATTAAAGCCCCCATGAAGAACTTCATCCAGCAAACTTCCTCTAGAAAGTGAGGCGATCATCTTTTAACTCGAAAACCCATTTAAGCTAGCTAGCTGGCTAGCTTCATTGACTAACACGACTCGCCTAAAACCAGGGACTGACCCCCGTTACTAGCTACTGCTGTACTCAGGCAAACGTCAACAAACCGAGACAATTGATGGATCGGAGGGGACGACTACCGTTACTCTGGCTGGGAGACCGGTGTCAAGTCACAGAACCACACTCACATACCCGACTTCCGGTGGCAACTTTTACAATAAAACTGCAAATGACGAACACTTCCGGAATTCATACAGAAAGAGTTCAGATTACCTTCTCTTTACCTAAAAGAATATGTTAGCGATAAACAAGCTTATGTCACACAACGGGGTTTAAGGTTTTAGTTTTATAAAGGTAGCGTAAATGTATAAGTGAAAAGCCACCATTCGGAATTTATTAGGTTCTTATAACTAACCTTAGCTACCGATAGGCTATGTCATTTTCTATCATTAAAAATGAAGCAGTATAGGCTTCAATCCCTAATGATTATGTAAACAAAATGTAGCCCCGCAACCAAAATGAACCTGACATTTCTTTCACGGATCTTTTAATACAAGATTTGACACTAGACGGCAACTAAACACCATTTTGTAATGTTTTCTGGTACTGTGACTGGTTTGTTTGCTTCAGTGATGCCTACGCACATTAGTGAAAGAGAGACTATTTTGTATATAATTATACACAACAGAAGAATGGGATGAAGTCATTGTGATAATGTGAAGGTGTATCATAAAGTGTCATTTAAAACTACTGGCTGTACTGTTAACAGGTATCTAAATAATTGTTCATTCCCAACGGTTATCTTTCTTTGCCTCCATTTACTGTCACCTTGCAAGTAAACATTCTGTGAGATTGTAGAATTAAGAATGCAAACATATCAACATCAACATTTTCAATTCTAGACACTGACAACTTACAGTAACTGAAATATCCATAACACATTCTTCATGTTAACATTGTTCAGCCTATCAAACTGTAACCAGAGTTTCTAGGTCCAGGTATTATTTGCATGTATTATTAGCCTATGAACAAATACAGTACTTCAGTTCTTTAATTAATGATAGTTTATTAATAATAAACTTAATAAAGTTTATTATGTAATGTGTCATTACACTAGGTTGGCCACATCATTCTTACTCTTCTTAACGAAACTAGCACCCCAGGAACTCTATGTCTCTCAATAGGCACAGGACTAGGAGTGCAAAGAGCACACATAATGGGTGTCATTCTATTCTGGCTATCTGGCTGAGCATGGGGGGCTTGTGTGACTGGAGGTGCTTGGGTTGCTTGGAGATGGAATTGGTGCTTGAGAGTCTCTCCCAATCTGGCTGGACTGTGAACGCTGCCTGGAAGTGGATTGTGATGGCTGGGCAGTGACTGGCATTTCCATGGCGCTGAGATCCAGGATGTGACCTGTGGAAACAATGCAAGATAGAGTAATGTAACAAGAACTGGGTGTTGAGTTTGCATGTATACACTGCAAATAATTTATAGCTGAGAAGCTACTTTTTTTTACAAAAGAGTAGAGCTGAAACAATTAGGCAATGAATCGAATAGGCAGTTGTTTGAAAATGAATCTGCAACAATTCTGATAATTGATCATTTAAAACATTTTCAAGGCAAAATGGCCTTAAAAGTGAATATGTGCTGGTTTTCTTAGTCTTCTATGACAGTAAATTCAAATTCGAGTTCGAGTTTTGGACTGTTTCTCTGACAAAACAAGCAATTTGAAATTGGGGCTCTAAGAAAATGTGACAGACATTTATCAATAATTTCTGACATTTTATAGGCCAAAGATTAATCACTTAATCAAGAAAATACTTGGCAAATTATTGGAAAATGAAAATAATTAGCTGGGCACCATGGATGTCCTTAATGGGTTTAGTGTCAGGCCACATTCCATACTTTTTAAATGGAGTCAATTTTGAGATTTTAAATTTCAGATTGTGTTGATTGTGTTGTGATTTTAGCTGCGTGGCTCGAGGGATGGCAGTGTCGGTCGGTCAGTTGGTGGGTCATTCAGACACTTTGGTCCAGACTGAAATATTTCAACTATTGGATGCATTGCCATGAAAGTGTGTGCAGACATTCAAGATCCTCAGAGGATGATTCCTAATGACTTTGATGATCCCAATTTTCCCTCTAGCGCCAGCAGTAGGTCAACTTTTGACTTTGTCCAGTATTTTGGTTTTTGAGCAAATACTTACAAAACATTCCCATCAGCTTGAGCTGTACTTTGTGTTAGGTGCTAAATAGCACATGTTAGCATTCTAACGAGGTAAACTAAGACGGAGAATATGGTGAACATTACCTGCTGAATGATTAAACATGTTAACGTTGTAATTGTGAACATGCCTGCTAATGCTAGTGTAAGTACAACTTCACAGAGCTGCAACCTTGGCTGTAGATTAATTTTCTTATTCCCACAAAAAAAGTGTCAACTTCGTTATTTACCAATTCGAAAAGTGATCTGATCCAGAAGGCTGAGATAAGGGAGGTAGATGTTGCTGGGTCCAGGAGGAAAGAATTTTGTTTTTCCATCATCCAACACCACACTCTGACCAAAAACACACAACTGAAAGAAATGGAGAAAGAACACTAAAGTTAATGTTTTAAGGTATGCCTACTGTTTGACTACTGGCTGGTTCCACTATAAAAAGTGTGTATGCATATGTTTGCGTACCTGCTTTTTCAGTAGTTTCTGTATCAGTTTGAGAAGTGTGGTACTCTGTATTCCTCTCAGGTCGCTCAGCAACAAAGTGGCCCGAACCAGAGTCACACTAGATCCTGGTGGCATGCAAGTCCGTCCTGACAGCAGGCTCACGGCATCCTACTCACATACACAAAAAGCACACAGCAGCACACTGCTGTCAGAACCAAGCTGTTCCCACAGGCTACAGCAGGCTGGGCTAGTGGCGCAATGGATAACGCGTCTAACTACGGCTTAGAAGATTCTAGGTTCGGCTCGTTGCGCTCCTTAGCTTGCATCTCAGTGTTTCTTTGATACCAATATTCATACTCCTAAAAACTTTCTATTCAAGTAACTCACAGCATTAACGAGACCCTTTCGATTTTAGTGTTACTTGCCAATTTGACAGACGTTCTCCACACTTGTTTACAAAGTAATAGACCACGCCGATTGGAATGCGATGCTGTCAGAACCATACAAAGCAGTGCTACATAAACCATCCATGGAACCCAACTGTGTTTGGTAAGCAAACTGGCCGTCATCGTATAGTGGTCAGTACTCTGCGTTGTGGTCGCAGCAACCCCGATTCGAATCCGGGTCACGGCAGCAGTGGGAAGGTTGGTCTTGCTTTTGTCTTGTCGTTTTACCGTACTCCAGCATCTGCTTCTTTTTACGCCTCAGCTCAAGCTAATTTTCCTGCATGAGGCCCCGTATCTTCCAACTCGACCACTAATGTCACCGACGTTCTCCACACTTGTTTACAAAGTAATAGACCACGCCGATTGGAATGTGATGCTGTCAGAACCATACAAAGCAGTGCTACATAAACCATCCATGGAAACTGCCTGTCTTTGTAAGCAAACTGGCCGTGATCGTATAGTGGTCAGTACTCTGCGTTGCGGTCTCAGCAACCCTGGTTTGAATCCGTGTCATGGCAGCAGTGGGAAGGTTGGTGCTGCTTTTGTCTTGTTGTTTTACCGTACTCCAGCATCTGCTTCATTTTACGCCTCAGCTCAAGCAAATTTTCCTGCGTGAGGCCCCATATCTTCCAACTCGACCAGTAATTTGACAGATGTTCTCCACACTTGTTCACAAAGTACAGGACCACGGCCATTGGAATGTAATGCTGTCAGAACCAAGCTGTTCCCACAGGACATAGCAGGCTGGGCTAGTGGCGAAATGGATAACACGTCTGACTATGGATCAGAAGATTCTAGGTTTGACTCCTGGCTAGCTTGTTGTGCTCTTTAGCTTGTAACTCAGTTCTTCTTTGATTCCAATATTCATACTCCTAAATACTTTGTATTAAAGTAACTCACAGCAGTAACGAGACGTCTTCGATTTTAGTTTTACTTGCGAATCGTCCTTCTTTGAAAAACAAAATTGCTCCCTGAAGGACATACAAAGCAGTGCTAGATAAACCATCCATGGAACCTGACTGTCTTTGTAAGCAAACTGGCCGTGATCATATAATGGTCAGTATTCTGCGTTGTGGTCGCACGTCCCGTAGTCTGGTTCCTGTTTTGTTTTGAAGTATTGTCTTTCCTGTCTTTTCAGTTCCTACCCTGGTGTCCCTTCTAGCCTTAATTGCCTACACCTGTTCCCCATTACTCACCTGCCCCCGATTCCCTCGTTAGCCTCTTCCTTATTTATACCGGGTCCCTTTCCTATGTATCATGTCAGTTCATTGTTTGATGTTGGGTGCCCTTTGTTGGATGTGAGCTGTGTTCGTGGCGAGTTGTTTTCATGTTCCTGTGTTGGAGGTATTTCTTGTGCTCCAATTGTTTCCCGAACCTGGATTTACCTGCTTATTAGCTGCTTGCTTGACTGCCATCCTGCCTGTACCTGCAAGTAAGGTTAAATAAATCTTTGAACTGTCTTGAGCCTCCTCATCTGCGCTTGGGTCCTCTCCCGACCATGCCGCGTAACAACAAAGCTTTATATGGTAGTATGTAATAATGTCTCTGTTGATGCTCCTGGATAGATACGTTGTGAGATGATGCAGCTGGTGTTAGGACACAGATAAAACTGCAACCTGAAAACTTCAAAAAGGCCCGTAACCTAACAGCAAAATGTATTCATTTAATTCTAAAAGTAAAATAAACTAAGTGTGCACACTGATTAGTTGAATTAAGACTTTCAAGAGTCACTTTTTAAAGTATTTTATTTTGAAGGATAAAAATTGGATCGACGCAGAATATTTCGGGCACTCGCTCCAGGGCTCTATGAATACCAAATTAGCCATAAACTATTAAACATTTCCTAACAATGGTAACTGAAAAGTGACACTTTGTGACTCTAGAAAACTGGAACATTTTAAAACTGTCTTGTTGGTTCCAGATGAGGGGAAACATGTAAAACTGACACCTCACTTTCATTGTTCTGGAGTGCCTCAAAGCTCACTGAACTTTCCCCGTGTCTGTTTTTATACATGGAGCTCGTTGTGAAGTCATGCAGCCACATCACAGGTCAAATCTCAGATATAAGTGTGTGTTCTGAATGTTGGATTAAAAGGTTACACTGTGGATGCCATAAGACTGTGATCACTGTGCCATAGTTATCAGTTACTCCTGTTACTCAAAATAAGTACATTTGTTAAAATGTTACGAATTGAACAAATCAAGAGTGATGGGGAGTCACTGAGGAATGAGACTGAAAAAGATGAGTCGCAGATCAAAGCAAAACAGGTTGTATTAGATTCAAAGTGTTTAAATTGGATGCTGCGATTTAGCAGAGGCCTGCTTTGGCTCACCAAGAGTAGCTTTCTCAAATGTCATGAGCACTTTGTGTTCAGGGGACCACTGGCATTCTGCGGTCAACACATTATCACACTCGTAGCAGAGACAAAAGCTTTTCACACATGAAAGATATTTGGTTTTTGGCATTCACACCTGCTGTCTCACATACATTCAATTGTATGTTGACTCTTGACACGTGATGGCAGCTGGAAAAATGGTGAGTTTTAAAATAACATTTAAAAAAAAAACAAAAGCACTCTCCTCTTACACTCTTGAATTTTAAAAATGGATTTTGTAATTAAATGACTCTTCATCTTCACAGTCTAACTCCAGCTGTGACCATCCGCGGCAACCTCTCTAGCTGTAAATGTCCTGTAGCCCCTCCAGTACCTTTTCTCATCAGTTTCACTGATTAGATAAAACTATAAAGTCCTGAAACCTATTTTGAAGTCTGACAGCGCAGATGTCGCCACAGTTAAAAAATGGACGTCTCGGTTAATTGTTTTGCTGATTTAACAAGTGTTTTTGCAGAATTTCCACCCTGTAAGCAGTTGGCATAAATGAAAAATATACTTCAGGGAATTGATTTAATTTACCCAAATTTCTTTTATTTTTTTGTATAAGAAAAAAGAAATGTACCTGAGAAAAAAATGCTCAAAGAAATACAAACAACCTCACCTGACATGATAAAAAC
This sequence comes from Maccullochella peelii, assembly GCA_002120245.1. Lineage (NCBI taxonomy): Eukaryota > Metazoa > Chordata > Actinopteri > Centrarchiformes > Percichthyidae > Maccullochella > Maccullochella peelii. The sequence goes on from LKNJ01001913.1 coordinate 183,002, forward strand.
ATCCCTTGTACTACAACTGGCTCATTAAACATAAATGTAAAAGTATATACTGTATATAACTGACACAAGCTATGAATAATTTTGATATTTATATCATGAAAATTTGAATTCATGAGGGAGTATTTTAGCAATATGCAAAACTGAGATCAAAGCGGAGCTCAGTTCAATATATGAAATAAAATTTCATAAAAAAGGGTTTCCATTATTAAAAGCCTCAAAGTGACTGCCTGCAGAGGTCACCAAACTTCTGTATACCTGCTATTTGTTTATGGCTGGAGGGAAGAACTGTTGTTCCTAGTCTCTGTGGATCAAGGTTGCTGAAACATGGATGCCTGCAGAAAAATAATTTTAAAAAATGTAATGCAACTTTAATGTTGTGGCTTGTTCTTATAACTTTTATCTGTCACGGCCATAACTTTTCCATCCTTTGTCTCCCCCACTGCTCTCAGCTCTTCTCCTCCTGTAATTTTTCTGGATTTTCTGGCTGTTTCTTTTGGTTGCTGGTGTGAGCAGGTGGTGCTGATTGGTGTTTATTGTGATAAGGCTCGTTCGAGATGAACTGCACCTCGCTTGGAAAGTGGACGAGATCGGACAGCAGCAGCAGGGGGTGGTGACAAACAGCAGCAGTCAAGTCAGACAGTTTCCAGCAGCCTTCAAAGAATATACAGGATGTCACAGACATATTACATCCTGTTAGATCCACCTGTAGGCCACCTGTAGTTTGCCGACCACGTTCGGATAGCTTTGGCTGAAATAAACTTTATTATTATTATTATTATTATTATTATTGTCAACCACACAAGATAACAGATTAAACTGTCACTGCACAACATATAGCTTACAATCTAGCGTTAAATATTACAGTTGAATAGAAAATATGTAATTATAGGATATTCACAAAAAGTGGTATTTGTGGTCAAAATTAAGAGCCAATTAGCTCTTTGATAAGGTGACAGCTTGTGAGGTTATCGTTGCCCACGTGTGCATGACATCAGAGCAAGTCGGGATCAAGTCGGACACAAATCTTACCGGCATGCATTGTGCGGCGATCGCCAGTGATTGATTCTGCGCAGGCCTGGCTCATCACGAACGAGCCTATTGTCTGCTGTAGACTCTGGGATTTCCTGACACAGTGTTTGTTTGATCTTTGTGGTTCAAGTTTAAAGACACAAATTCCAGCATTGCACATGCACAAATGGCAGCTTTAAATGTGCATAAAGATGTGCACTGTCCACACACAGGTTGGGATTTATAAAAACCAAAACTTTATAGTGTGAGTGCTTCTATGGAAATCTCGATGTGTTTACATTCATATTCTTGAAACACTGCCACAAAAGGCAAAGTATTGAAATAAAATCAAATGCTCTGAATTATGTTCTGGATCAGCTCTTTATCCTTAATGTCACATTACAAAGAATTACAAGTATCATATCCCAGAGAAACATCCAGGTCATAGTATACAAAGAAATTCCTACAAATTAAAGATCATCCACCATCTGGCCTGGATCCAACAATATTTAAAAATGGCGTGCTTGTTTCTCTTTCATTTACGCAACTAAAACATTTTTTCTTCCCCAAAAAATGTTTGTAACCATTAGAAAATAGCCCAATCATTGATGACACAATATTGTTGGCTTATAACAAACCAAACAGAGAACAAGAAGCACAAGAAAGATTATATATTAGGTATATATATTATATTAGGTGTTACGAAAGGTACAAAAGGTTATGAGAAGGGAGTAATGCTGCATGTGGCCTTGAGAGTAGGGCCTTTGTGTTCGCTGGCATGCAATAATGAGGGATGTGTTTCTGGCTTGTTTTACGGCCCAGAGACGTGACAGGCTGTAGTAAATGAACAGCCAAAATCCGTCTTTATGCCCAAAGAGTCTTGTTGCTGACTCATGTCTTGGACATAAAACTTTGAACCAGTTGTAAATGTTTCATCTTAAAGGTTAATGAGAAACATTATTAAAACCAAATGACTGAGATAAATGAATTCTCTGTTCAGTCACATTAGCTTACAAGGTTCGGATAAATCAGATAAATCCAGGTCTTTTGATAATATTATGAAGAAAGTAGCCACTTTAGTTGAACTTGGATGACAGTTTAAATGCGACAAAGGGAGAGTCTAACAGGTTAGGTTAATGGGGCTCACCAATAATGTCTCCTCCTGCCACTGAATGTATTCCAGATTTTGGCAAAACGTTAATAGACCCACTGAAGTTCTGTTTGTTGCTACAAAACTGAAATGTCAGTGCTCTCAGTGACTTCATGTTATCTGTTGTATTATACTGTATATGCCTGCGTATTTAATCCTGGTCTTTCATGTGAAAGTTTTATTCTTACACTACCCCCTTTTACTTGCAAAATATCACTGAGATTTGTCCTATAACGTGACAGGATTGTTGCCGGGTCACACTTTTTTGTAATATTTCTAACAGGACTACTGAAATTTGGTTCTAATCATAAGAATGGTCTATGTTATCTCACTCTTTTTCCTGCATCTGTCCCTCAGCGCTGCTGGCCAGCAGGGCCGAAGTAGGAGGTGGATGCCCCCTTGGCCAGTTCCCATGTGGGAACATGAGCGAGTGCCTCCCACAGGCTCTGCAGTGTAATGGACACAAAGACTGTCCCAACGGAGCTGACGAGCGGAGCTGTGGTAAGTGTGTGTGTATGAACTAGAACCAGTGGTAAACAAACAAGGAGGCCTCAGAGAACGTTTAGGGTGACCGAGAAATACTGACAGCAAAAAATAAGTGATACATTTTTATGGTACCTAATAGTTTCACATGATGACTGTTTGTCTATCATTTTTTCCCTAAATTAGTTTAATAGATCCCTTCTCTCTGGTACACAAATAATCCAGTGCCAGCTTTCACTGGTATCTCAGGGCAGATATTAGTGCAATCCCAGCAAAATAAACAAACTTCAGACAAAAAAAATCAAACAAAAAAAAAGACAGCAACACAAATCTACTAAACCCAAGCCATTGGAGCTTCGTTTGACAAATTTGACTCTTTATAATATACAAGACAATGTACAAGACAGCACTTACAAATACTCTACATATCTAACATTCTTATTGCAACAAAAATAGAAATCCTCATTTAACACTGCCAGGCAAAGGGTGAAAGTAAAAAAAAAAAATTACCTCCTACCTGAGTCTCAGCTCAACAACATTGTGGCTTCTGTGCTTTCCAGCTAATGTACGAGACTCTCCAAGGTGATCTGCAGGAAGAGAAAAAGCCAAGAAAAGCTGTGCACTATTGAGAAAGAGTTGATTATGTCCTGTGCAAGTGAGCCGGTGAGAGGAGGTAAAATCAAGTAATTATCAAATTAGCTCCCCAATCCAAACTGTGTTGAAGAATTTGAAAAAAGTAAATAAAAGATTGTGGATTACTTTCTATTAAACTGGACTAACAACAGGTGAATTTCACAGTCGTGACCTGGCAAGAAACTGTAGAGTAGCTCAAAAAATAGAAGCTTCTTGGCATCTGTATGCAGTAATTGCTGCCACTGGAACCCAGCATACATCATGTTTTGGAAAGAATTGTGAATATAGAAGCTTTGTCAAAGCCAGAGCCACAAACTCAAAGATATTTTACAGCTTTAAGTCAAGAAAATGTGTATGTTGACTGTACCAATTTTGAATGAGACTTTTTTTACAAATAAAAAAACAAAAGTTCTGCACATTTATATATCAAACACAGGCAAAAAGACACATTTCAAAGATGCTGGAGACAGCTGCTGACAGTTGGAGTTCCCTCCATTCACAGAGGAACAGGCTGCGTGTGTGGTCTACAATAAATGTAATGATGCAGCAGTAAAGGAGTCAGTACCTTTTAGCAATCCATGTTGATGTGAAGCTGGCCTCTGAACCATGACAGCCCTGCAACTTAAATGTTAAACAAGATTAAGAATCGAGGCTGACATGCTTGTTGCATTGATGACACAGTTTGCGACAGCAGCCCTCATGTCTTGGTAGATTTAGCAAAGGAGAAAAGGAAAAAGGTTTCAGATTTTCACTCGGCTTAGTATTAATCAGAAAAGCCACTTTCACGTTCAGTTTTGAAAAGCAACAGTAACCTCATAATACACCGCATTTATTCATTTTGAAACTTAGGTTAAGCAATACTTAATGTGACACATGCAAAAACAGATTTTTGAGAGCAAACACAGTTCTTTTATCTTGGTAAAAACACCAGAACAAGGCCTCCAAGACCCCCTGGACCCTTGCTATCCTGTAAACTCTCAGGATCCTTGGCCACTGGACGAACATCCTCTCTCTAAAACCAGTTGAAGAGCCAAGTTGAATATTTCAAAAAGATAACTTGCCTTTCCTGATGCCCAGTTTCAAACAACTGTTCTGTTTCACTCAAGACCAAGCATATCTATTGGTTGTTGACAACCATTCTAGTGTTAAAGTATCAAGTAAACCTTAAGGAAATAGTTTTACATTTTGTGGAGCAAGCTAAGTTTCTTCCTTGCCGACAGTACCACACAATTTAATTTAATTAATGTAACTCCTTACACGTGTGTTTCATCATCCATCACCGGAGTCCTAGACCAGATTTTCTTTTAATTTAATTTGCTAATGTAAATGTTTGTCTAAGTAAAAATACTCTAAAGGATTCTCGCAAATCCCACAAGGAGCTTACAGTTTCAAGTCATGAGATGCAGTATAACACCTTGATAGGGTCAATATTCATCTCTCTATCTGATTGAAAAACATTGTATTTTCTGCAGGGTACAGGAAATATTTGTCATTTTATCAGTTAGATCAAGAAGAAGAAAAAAATAGTCTCAGTCTGGCCATGGTATTGCCTTGCTGCCAATAGCCAGAAACCCATTCAGTGCCATATTACTTCTCCTCTTTCCCATCCTCCTCATCATGCAGCCTGCCCTCACTGCCATGTTGTTCAACATTGCCATAATAACAAGAATTGGAGATTTAAAAAAGCCCAACTAACAATGGCCGTCGGGCCATTCCACAGTTTGCAATACATCATCTTCACAGCTGCCTTGTTTTCTCCTCATAGGTACATGTTGCCCTGCTGAACATCAGAGTTCAGCATACTACTTAAATGTGTGAATACTACAGCCCTTGTGTCTCTGACATTTGAACACTGAATCCCTGTTTGGCAATATCAGCACGCACCACAGGGAATGTCATGTAATTGCATGTGTTGAATAAAAACAACTTGTGCATGTGGGCATTTAGGCTTTTGTAGACAGTTTGTTAAGTTGAGTCCTCCAGGTGCTGTCATGCACTACAGCATGCTCTGTAGGTTAGAGTGAACAACCCTGTCAGTGGGAGTGAAAAGTGAAGGACAGGTATCAGACGCTCAATGGACAATATGTAAGTCAGTTAATTGGTAACAGGCTCAAAGACAGTCTAAGACTTATTTAAACAGCAATACACACATAAGAGGGAGCATAACACTGTTTCTTTTAAACCATTGTGCTGAGGTTGGATTTGTGTCATACAGTACATCAGCACACTAGTACCAATATCAGATGGTATAGGATGACCTTTAGTATATTATTGCTTTTATACCACAGTTTCATAGTTGAGGAGGGGTGTGCTGTCTCTACTACAAGCCAACTAGTTTCTCAAGTAACAACTTCAGTCAGGAGAGAATTAATTAAAAGAGAGGCTTAAAGAATAATTAAATTAATTTACTTGAAATAGTGTGCGGTGTGAGGAGTCTTTGGCAATTAGACCCCATCGTGATCTCATCATTTGTACGGGGGTAGTCACGCCATGAGCCGTACAGGAATATTTCCCCCAAAGGGGTCTAGACACTGGTGGTGGTGGTGGTGGTGGCTGAAGATCAGGACGGATGTGATGTGGAGCAGGACTTCTGATGAGCTCAGTGGAAGGACCCATGGACACTGGCTCTGACGAAACTGGAGGGGAAGGGGTTGGAGGAAGGTCACATTGATCTGGCACTGAAATGACAGCTGACAGTGGAAAAGAAAGGAACAGGTTGAAAGTTTGACAGCAAGAAGATGATTGCCTCGCAGAGAGAGAGAGAGAGAGAGAGAGAGACTTATTGAAGGAACTTCCTCTAAGCTTCATTAGCTGGAAGAATCTTGTTATTTCACTCACGTGTTTCGGCGCACAGCCTTCGTCAGGGTGTTGCATCAACTATGACACAAAGTGAAAGTAATGGAACTAGATGAACAAGGATGGCAACTGGGCTACTGAGCAGGCCATGACATTCAGATAAAACTGCTTTGGGGCCAGCCAATGTAATTTAGCCTAAGCAGATACAATGAAGATATAAGAGTATCTGCTCTTTGCTTGGGTGAAGGTAGGAATCAGGTTCATAGGCAGTTTAAAGGTACGTTAAGCCAGAGTTAAAGAATGGTGTCACTTGTCAGAGGGGTCAGTAGATTTATGACTGCACAGCCTGATACCCACTGCAGGGCCTATTGATTGGTCAAAAGATCATTTAATATTAGCACTGGGCTTCCATAGGAATGTTCACCTACGTTTTGGCACACTTCACCACATGTAATGGTAAATGGCAGTTTCATAGTGGACATTTATGATTTCTGTAGCTGTAACTTGAAGATAAGTTTAGTCAGAGAATTTTTTCTGGAATTTTCTGGAAATTACAGAAAAAAATGTTCCATTTAATAGCTTGGTCCCATGAAGTGAAGAAATCCCTCCATCACTTCTGCTCATCATCACCAGTGACTCTTCAAAGCTGGTTCTTATCTGTGTTCCCTTACAGCCCCCAGTGCAGCATCAGGGAGGCTTTGAATGGCAGCTGAATGTAATCTGTGGTTGGTATGCACACAGAATGTGCTGGCTTTCTTTCAGAGACGACATGTTTGACAGCACTATTCGGCTCTGCTTTATGCCGCTGATGCTTAAAAACATATATAGCTGATCGGAGGCTCATTCAGATATTTAATGCCAATTCTGTCTGGTCTGAGATGGTAGTTATGATTCCTTTTTGCTAAGTAGAAAGCATGAGTGTGTAGCCTTGTTCATTGTCATTATAGGTTGCTAGGTTACAGGCATAAAAGATTAATGATGGAGTCATACTCAAACCAATGAGGTGGGAGTGCTTATTATTGACACTTATTAGAATAGCAGCCAAGAACAATGCATGCTCTTGCCTAACTGTGGTTTAATTATGTATGAGAGTTGCTTAGCCAAACTTTTGTAAGTATAAAATATTTGTGTTGATGAATTTTTGCAGTAGACATACCTCGAGCCTGGAGCCAATTTACTTTTTCACAGAATTGATCTCAATAACATGACACTTAGATTGTTAACATTCAACAATATTTATAATTGGACCAAGTCCCTTCAGTGCTTGATTTGTTGGTGCCTGGCAACTCTCTTCAAGTGCAGGTAAATTAACATCTTTTTTCAAAATAACTGTATTATAATGACAGAAAATCATGTAACAACCTTGTTTTCAGGTTCACTTCTGCAGTCTCCTGTGAAGCACATTTTACTCTTAATTAAAAGTCGACCAGTCAAAAACCTTGCGGAAGTCATCCAAGTTGTAAAGCTATGGCCTGCAGTACACTGCAGTGATTTACCAAAAGAGCATAAATGGTGATCATTTATCAAGCTTATCTTGTCCTGTACTGTGCTTAACACATTTCCTCAGCCAATCGTTTTTCCAGTAAAATCAACACCATCCAGCTGATTGCTCTTCACTGGACTATTGATTCTTGTTTGGCTTTGCAGGGGACAACATCGGATGGGCCGACTTATTTGGTCAAACACTACAAAATGCCAATCCTGTGGACCACTACCTCCTGAATGAGTGTTGTAAGTATGTGCGTATGGAGTATTTGTGTCTTTATGCTTGAATGTGTGTAAGTATTTACTTTTAGCATGTGTGTGAGTTCAGATATTTATCAGATGAGGATTGTTATGTAATGGTTTGTGAGTGTTTAGCAATGTGTAGGGACACACCAGCCTCTTACCTCAACACAGGGTATCTGCCTGTACTGATACTAGTATACCAGTCCGATACCAGTGCTCTCTTTGTCCCAAATTGTGATGGGCATTTTTCATTTCAACAATGAAATGAAAATAATGAAAATAGCCATTAATTGTAGCCCTTATGGCCAACAAAGGTTTCATGTTGTGTCCCACAGGACCACTGCTATCACTTCCATGCATTCTGTAGTAAGCCTTTATAGTTTAAATCTATGAATGCTTTTTTAAAGTATATGTGTGTGTGTGTGTGTGTGTGTGTGTGTGTGTGTGTGTGTGTGTGTGTGTGTGTGTGTGTGTAGTCTTGCAGGTGTATCCAGAGAGTTGTGACTGCATACAGACAGATGTCAAGTGTGTGGAGGTCAACCTGCAGGATGTTCCTCTGCTCTCTCCAAATGTTACCTGGCTGTAAGTGTCCTTTGTGGGTACCAATTTGAGTTCAAAATGAGAAGTCTTCAGAGTGTTAATTTCCTCAAGAAGCTATTTTAGGTCAGGACCTAGCTGCAGCTTCAAGGGTAGAATAGATAATGCTGTGTTCAGGTTGGTGCTTCTATTCTGGAAGATGTAGTTAGCTGCAGAGTAATTGACAATCAAAACATGTAATCCTGTTGTTAGGTTCGGTTATCTTGTCTGTTTCCTGTTTTATATTGAAGTCTTGTTTGTCTTGTTACCTGTTTGTCCCTGCCCTTCACCTGCTCCCTTCTTCACTCCTGGCCCTGATTACCTCCTTAGTCTCGTCCTTATTTATACCATTCCCTGTCCTTTGTTGGTTCATTGTGTGTGTGTTCTGTGTTCTGTGTACTTAGTGACGTGAGTTCTCTGAGGTCTACCTGCCTGTTTGCTTGCCTGCAAAGGAGCTAATAAACCTTTGAAACTTCTGCACGTGGGTCCTCTCCCTGCTTCCCCTTAACATGGACACTGCTGACAACGTCACCTTGCTCCTGTTTTGTCTTCTCTGCAGTTGCTGCTATTAGATTATTTCTAATAATAAACAGCTTTATTTATATAGCACCTTTCATACAGTTGGTGTAGCTCAAAGTGCTGTACAATAGAGATGAAGGAACAAGAAAATAAAACATGCAAAATAAAAAGTTCAAACACTGTGCAATAAAACCAAGCAAAGAAATGAGTAACAAGTACGACGTAAGAATCAGCTACTCGCAAGGACATGTATGCCTAGGACAATGGAATATTTAAAAGACATAGGTATCTGACCAATAAAATATGTCATGATAAAACAAGGAACAAAACAATTATATATATAAGATAAAACAAACAACAGGTCTAAGAGTGCCAATTAGACGTCAAATAAAATAATATAAAATATAAAATAAAATATGTCAAGAGAAAACAGAACAAACCATAAAATATATCAAGAAAAAACAGATTAAACAAAACAAGGGTATG